>JAIPMN010008463.1:0-10044 GCA_020650975.1 Apostichopus californicus
GGACGTCATAAACTCTACAGTATTTATGCTTGCACGTATCATTAAAACATTTTGTTTCAGAACATTTTTTGTTCCTTTTGGCGTTCCACGTGTTAATATATAGACTCACAGATGTGTTCAATTCTTTACGGTGTCGTGAATGATTTTATTGTGCTTGAGCAGGGGCTGTGGGAGACGATTGAATAGAGAGGGGGTAAAGGGTGGGTGGGGGGGGGGGAGTGGATCAACGTCGAGGGCAAGAGCCATGTGTCTTTGATTTCGCGGAGGAACGCTACAAAATTTATTTCAAAACTTTCCGACATCCTCTGTACATTCAATACCACAGATTCGAGTTTTCTTTTATTAATTTATTTTTTCAACAAAAGGGCACTGTTTAATTACACCACAAGGGGGTGGTGTATACGTGTATTTGCATAAAATAAGGAACAAAGAGGTAAATTTGATTCACAAAGAGAGCCAATCCTAATTTATTAAGGAGCTCTTTCAGGTTTTTGTACCAAAAACAGCGGAGAAAAAAGAGGGTGGGGACCTACCTCAGCTCTGTCGTCCCTGTTCATGGAACTTAAGACTTCATTCAAAGCAAGTATTAAAAGGCCAATATAGTATAGTTATTTGTAACAATGATCGATAATTGATACCTCAATTAAGTCTGTTCGACTTGTTAACACCTTCGTATTTTCGCTTCATTATAGAATGTGTAGAATAACTTATACAATTTGCGGGAGGCATTTGAAAATATAAGAAATATCTAGAGTTCAGGAATGAATCGTGGCCAATTCCCTGAAATACTCATGCAGTCATCTCTCCCAGGGTATTCCTTTTGTTTTTTGCTTTCATAACCTCGCCCCTTGTTTGTTTGCCAAAATATGTGAATCCAATTTTTGTTGTAGACAGATATTTGCGATCGATTACATGTGGATATTGGGATGCAAAATGAAATCTTCTGCCCTGGCATGCAGTGAGTTTCATACTCTCGGGTCGTTTGAGACTGATAAGTTTGACCAAAAACACAGCCTAAACTTAGCGTGGGAGCATTTTTTTGGTGAACATTTTCACTTAAATGACAGCAAGAGTCTATAGCGGTCGATTTTGACATTTTGATTTTTCGGTGATTACGTAGAATGATATTTACTACGGTACAGTTTGAAAATAGCAACTGTGTTAACTTTTCGGAACATTGAAAAGAGACAGATTTATTTTCTAAGAACACGGAAAATGTCGCGTGGTGATATAGAGCAAACCGCTGGGTGCCTCGAACAGGTTTACTGCTTCCACGGACCGTGAATTGTACGGGAACTGATGGGTCTTTTCATTTCATGACGTCACATGGAAGCGTGCTGTTTTACGGCACTGCGTAAGCGCAGTACATAGTATATTGTATTACAATGCGCGCATGCGTATACGAAACTTACTTGACCCGTGTATACTCGACATTTATGTGTCCATCGAACAATGTGCGCAATAGTTCGAGTGATAGACGTCTAGTCCTACAGTAAAATATAAATTTTCCCCTCTCCGGCAATTGAGACAACCGTTGGCCTTAAAGCTTCAATTAGAGTTCGAATTAGGCTTAATAATCAAGTAACTTTCACGCAACGATGATAATATCAACATCAGCACATTCTGTATTTCAATGCAGGTGTTTCAAAATAAGTGAAAGTGACTGTCTTTTATACAGTATATAGCATTTCTTGAGTTTGTCAAAAAAAAAAACAGAATCGGGTTTTTCTCACGTGACCATCACGTAAACAGTGTCGTTTCTTCAGTTAAATGAGTTACAAAAAACTCAGAAATACTGGCAAACATTACATTATTTGAGTAGACACAAAGCTAAGAATTGTGATAGAGATAACTGTCATGAACGTCTTGTTCGAACAGCTAAGACAAATCTATTCCATAACAGATTAATTATCGATCCTTCACACAAAAGATTGGCGACTTGAGCAAGTCTAAATATGCATACATCATCGAACGACACGTGCTTCATTTCTTGTTGTTTTCTTTGTTTATTCCAATGTTCCTTTTTCTTGTATGGAGATGAGATTTTACAAAATCCAGAATCTGATTGGTTGAAGCTATTCACATGACCTAATGATGGCATTGACTTCGGTGTCTAAACTGTTAACAGTCTACCTTAAAAATATGAAAAGAAAAACACAACCAACTGTATAAACTGACAGCAATATAAGCCTAATTAATTTCTACATGTGAGAGCTTCGGGTTTGAAATCCATCGATGAATGATCCTAAGACTTTAAGGATCACCTATATGGCGGATTCCCTCAAACTATACTCAAGAAAAATATCACAAATATTCATTTTCAAAATTCATAAAATTCTTGATGACCCACTTGAAGGAAGAGAATCATTGAAAATGCTACAAATTCTACCACAAACGCATACATGAAGAACCTATCTAATATGAGGGCCATTTGAACCCATTCCAAGTTATGTTCGTCGCTAGTTTCCGCCTCGTCGGCATTTTGGACCAGAGAACACAAATGATCGGCCACCGATTGAAGACTATCATACAATTGCCGCGGTCTGCTGTTGTCATACAACGCTTTGGCACTGCCGTTCGGTTTCAACGTATCAATCTCACCGCTCAGGGAAGGGATCCTATCGGCATGTCTTTCTGGTGTGTACGGTGATGCTCTTTCAAATCTTATTCTGGGGATCTAAAACGAATGGAGAAAAAAAGAAGAAAAAAAACGAATAATATTTTACTACCTAAATAAGTAGCTAACTGTAAGTTCGGGTTGACTTAGTGTCACTTTATAAACTTTGGTCGTTATGAGAATCCCTTCTCATGGAGAGTACACTAAAATGTAAAAGAAGGGTTTCATCTATGATAGTTTAAAAAGTTACGCTAATAGCAACACTGTTACATTGGTCATATAAACCCAAGACAGGCATTAAAGCAGAATTTGTTTCTATGAGGTGGTGCGCTTAACTGAAAAGGTGCACGGGCCTTTCATTGAACACATATACATTATGGCGCCAAAGCAATTTGTTTTGTAAAATGTGATGCAATTAATGATCCCACCCCTCCCTCCCCCTTCCTTCCCCGCATCATTCTCTACATTCTCTACCGAGGGAAAGATGGACATTAAAGAATTAGGTGGCGGTTGCGTTCGCACCCTTCTTACCTCCCTACTAAGACCAATTTGGCCTCTAAGACCAATTTCGCAACGACTTTCGGTCGATGACGATGACCATGATGAATCAGGTACCAGTTTGTTGATTTTCTCATATCAAACGCGACACGAGTTTATTTAAGAGAGTCAGTTGTTGTATCAACATGGTATATGGAACGCCAAATTGGCAGGTGTGATGGTATAGTCGATCTCATCTTGTCACCCTAATTACTGTTAGTATACATATACGTGAATTATTTTAAGCGTTCCTACCGGTTTGGATTTAGCAGTCTCTCGGCAACTTCTCATTCCTACTAATGTTGCCATAAAGTCCATCATTAACTTTTTCATAAACGCCGACGGTTGCTCTGTGTAGTTACCATGGTTACTCACGTAGAGTACCAAAATGGACAGAATGGTCGAAAAAGAGACCAGTATAATTGTTCCCATGTAATACTGGGCTATAAGACAAAAGAAACAGGATGTATTCTGGGAGAATGTGATCAAAGGGTGATATGGAAAAGTGAAGTTAACCAACTGCATAAATAGTAATGAGCTATTTCTTCTCTTCCCCCTTAAATCACTTTGAGCATTACAAACAACAAAACATCTGGGCATAGCTTTTGCGTAGTGTTGCAACTTCATTGCAACTAACCGGATACCCCTAAATCTTACAATGGGATATGTTTACAATGTATCTGCTACTATGAGTGCTGAGTCAATTATCATTTAAGACGATCACCCTCCCCATCTCCTCCCCACATAAAAAATTATCATGATAATAATGTATAAGTTTTCCAGAAATTTTTAATACGATTTTGGGAGACTGATGTAACAGATAATTATGTTTGCAGGGTTTCATTTTTGTTTTCATTATCGAACGATTTTGGTTCCACGAAGGTTATTTAAGTAGTAATCATAAATAAACCTTTCACCTTAAATTGAAAATCTTATTATAATTCACATGTTGTCTAGCGTCCATCTGTCGAAGAATTTGAACACGTCATCAAAATACTTACATATCAAAGGCACGACTAGCGAAGTCGGGGGCATCGTCTCTGAAGCCAGTAGAAGGAAGACACTCATTGACAGGAGGATGGTGATACAGAGGGTGACCTTCTCACAGGCATCAGCGGGCATGAAGAATGTCAACAGGGTCAGTGCAGATACCAAGAGGCACGGGATTAGGACGTTAAATGCGTAGAGAAGAGGCTTCCTTCTCACCACAATCCGGAAAGTTAATACTGCGAAGGGAGTAGGACAACAGTTGTACTTAACGGCGACTCGTTCAACTGGCATGCCTTGAAGATCCCACTCTCCGTTAGGGATGAAGCTAGCAACGTCGCCACTTTGCGATCTATTGACAAGGTCCAACTTGGAGGTATCGAAGGCCCAGGAACCGAACTGCAGATGACAAACTTGCTCATCGAAGGGGAAAAAGTACATGTTGATACTGCATGCGCTCTTGAAGATAGCAGGTGCGTACCAGGTGACGTCACCATTGTAATGAATTTCCACGTTGGTCTTCATGATACCCTCGAAGGTGTCGTCTGCTCTGTAAGGATGAGTGAGACTGAAATGATCAATCAGAGAAAATAAAGATTCTCTTGGTGCAGTATAGTCAAATGGATAAGTTAAATGGGGTAGCGATCTAAGGATTGCAGGTTCGAGTCCTAGCCAGATTCTTATGGTGTGTCCGCGCTGTGTACAAGGCACTGAAATCCATTTCCTCTCGTCACGTGGTCACAGTTTTGATATAAGGGGACTGGGGCTGAGAGAAGAACAGTTAAGTCGTTTGGTGTCCGTGCCCATGCAGGTTCTTTCTCTATATCTCTCTCTGTCCCGAATATAGTTGCGTGCGACGGTTTGTGGCTGCACCCTTAGGGAAATCCCCCGTGCTGTGAAATCACACGAGAAGGAATTGGCCTTCATATAACACGATAAACCTTTATCTTAAAGTTTTTAATCACTTTAAGGAAAATAACTCTCAAAAGGACATTCAGAGTCCGGCCGGTCCTTGTCACTCTCGAGTAGCGACATAGCATGGAGTTGTTCCATAACAACACCCTGGACATAGCATTCACATATCTTTGAACGCTCTTCATTCCCACCAAGAGATCCGTGTGGTCTTTTTTTAGCTCCAAAGAAATTATTTGACTAACTGTTGAAGTATAAACAAGAAATTTGCTTCCATAATTTAAATGTGCTTTCTTTAATTTTTGAATCTCGTGCTTATAACGTCATCATTCTGGTGGCGTTATCTGTATAGCAATTCTACTTCCAAAGAACTTAATATCTTTCCTAGATAATTATGTTTACAACATTACGTATATACTTATGCTTAATATACCATGAATTTTTATTTAATATACCAGGTATAATTAGGTATGATAGACTAGGTAAACTAAGGTTCAATATTCTAGGTATAATTATGTATAATATGTATATTTGGTATAATATTCTACGTAAACTAAGGTTTAATATACCAGGTATAATTAGGTATCATATACTAGGTAAACTAAGGTTTAATATAATATGGATATTTAGGTATAGTATACCAGGTATAAGGTTTAATTTACTAGGTATTATTAGGTTTAATATATCAGGTTTATTTGGGTTTAAATATAATAGGTATAATTAGGTTCAACATATCAGGTATACTTATGTTTAATATTTCAGGTACTATGTTTAATATATAAGGTATAAATAAGGTTTAATATAGTATGTTTAATTAGGTTGAATACACTAAGTATAATTAGGTATAATATATCAGGTACAATTAGGTTTAATTTACTAGGTATTATTAGGTTTAATAAATTAAGTTTAATAAGGTATAATTAGGTTTCATATACCAGGTATAATTTGGTTTGACATACCTGGTATACTTAGGTTAGTTATACCAGGTATAATGAGGTTGAACAAACCAGACAAATAGGTTTAATACACCTAGTATAATTAGGTTCAATATATATCTGGTTTTATTAGGTTTAATATACTTCTATACTATTCTCACAGTGTTCGATACATGATATGTATTACAACTACATAGCCTAATAATGCATGTTGTGTTCATGAATGTATGCGCAAATGGAAACATCAATTTTTAATTAGGCTTTAATCATTGCAAATAGAAACATTTTATGGAAGTACTTGCAAATGCAGTAAACATTGCCAAGATAATATAGCAGTATATGAAGCTCGCGGATAAGCAAAGGTTCAAAGTTGTGCGGGACAAGCTGGGGATGGAAGGGGTATCTTATACCGTTATGTCCCTTACAGCTTTATTCTTTATTTACATTGATGTTCAAGATGCGGTGTAGTCATGCAAGACCTTTCCGCAGGGGGCATAACCACAGCATAAATTACGCCTTTTCATAGTAATCTCCTGCTAGGATTTGCTTCTCGTTTTCAAGTTTTCTTTAACTATCGTAAAACGAAAATAGCCTGTCATACAAGATTAAATTTGGGTTATGTAAGAAATTCTTATATAAATGCGAAATTCTTAAATAAAACAAAAGTTAAATCTGGGTTATGTAAGAAATTCTTATATAAATGCGATACTATTTTAAATTTTTTCTGATAAAAAACCCCCACACACAACAAAGTTAATGTAAACGCTGAAGCGAAGAACATTCTTACAATGTGTTATAAGATGGAAGTTCATCGTGAATCAGTAGATTATATAACAGCAGGGAATTAAGAGATCACGTGGACGTGACCGTGATATAGACTACCGCATCGGCTCCATATTGAACCAATCGACACAGAACCGGACTGTGGATAGGAAGTCAAGTAATGTTATACCCGCTTAAATTGACGCAATCTCAGGATATGAATGACCGGCAGTATCGCAAGATGTTTTACCTATCGGTTGTAATCAGAGGGGCTTAAAGGAGAAATGAACCCTGGGGTATTGCAGTGACCTAATGGTAGAGACTAATATTTTTAGACCTACACCCTCTGTAAAATAACTATAGTCAAATCTACCTTTCCCCGAATTTCCAGGAATTTTCTCATTATTTTTTGCGCACCTACTGTGTGGGCGGACATTATGTTAATGTTAATAA
This sequence comes from Apostichopus californicus, assembly GCA_020650975.1. Classification (NCBI taxonomy): domain Eukaryota; kingdom Metazoa; phylum Echinodermata; class Holothuroidea; order Aspidochirotida; family Stichopodidae; genus Apostichopus; species Apostichopus californicus. The sequence continues at coordinate 7,204 of JAIPMN010008463.1, forward strand.
CGAGGGCGCTTCAGAAATGACGTCAGCGAGCCACATCGTAAGTTAAACAATTCCCCTCTCTGTAAATGAAATTGTACACTTGCTCTTGAAGATTGTTCGGAAGTTGGTGCAATGTGCCGGGGTGCCAAGCATTATTTTGGTTGTGTAAACAGGAGAGGGGAGGAAGGAGCAGGGAAGAGTAAACAATATTATGTTATTATGTTATATTATGTTATTAATCCTGACGGGAAAAGGTTTCCAGGGAAAAGAGAACGTACAAAAGGTACAAAAGCTCCAGGTTTGCCCTCCGTCGCAGAACTGTTACTGGTGTTGGCAATACTATAGCATCAGAGTAACTGCCAGTGTCGGACACGGATGCGGTCTGTTTAACAAGCTCTAGGTCTCATTGCCTCAGTTCCTCCACCGTGTATTCGGGCTCGAATTGATAGCAGTCAAGTCCAAATGCATCCATGTTCTCTCTTTTTTTCTTTTTAAAAAAGTCCCGAGTCAAGAAAGTGTTTCGGAAGACAAATTTGACTAGCTATTGCCTTAGTTATCGTAGGATATGTTAGATAGGTTTCAATGTCGCTTAATGACTGCCGTCGTAAAAACCCTGGATATTTAAGAAAAACACATTTACACTAGAAAAATATATATTTTTTTACTATCAAAACCTTTTAGAATGTATTATAAATGAAAAACATACTTTTTATCTAACACAATATATTTATTTCTTTTTGCTTGTGCAATTTTAATTATTGTTGGAATTGACAACACTTTTTCTGTTGAAATGCGATACATGGCTCGCTTACGTCACGAGAAGTCGGAATTCAAACAATAACGGCGAATGCCATGGGTGAGAATTAAATCGATGTTTTTTTAAGGTTGAAATAAATATTTTCAAGCATTCGTGTTGCTTCTGTCGAATAGAGCGTACTGCAAACCGGTATTATTTAAGCAGGAATAGCTAGGGTTTATTGCTCCTTTAACTTGTTGAACTCTTTTGGAACCCATCCAGATTCAGAACCGAACTGTGGTCACGTGACCATTTGATCCTGTACAGAATACCCAATGTGTAGATACCGCACGACACAGTACATCGTTCCCCTCGTGTATATACTTAACAAGAAAATGAAAACCCACTTCCGTAAAACAGTGTCAAGAAGTGTCTTTTAATAGACTTGCCAATCGCAAAACTGTTATCATATGAAACGGTAAACAATATATCTAAAGGCAAATAGATCAGAGAAGTAGTTAAACTCCGGCAAGTGTGATTGAATGACTGTACCTAAATTAGAATTGTGCTTGATTTAAAAACAATGTATCCATGTCATGCCATGTGGCAGAGCAAACAATTGATAATATACACAATACATCGTTGAGGTAAATTTAATAGATTTTCAATTGATCATTAAATTTATTAATAGAATGAATAGTTTATGCCTATTGTGACTATAAGCTTCCGGTTGATATTACTATACCTACTACAGTTCAAGGTGAATGTGTTTTATTTCGTCGATGACATATACCCTCTCTCTGTGTATGCTCCGCCACTCTAAGGAAAATACTAATCTCATTTCCTCGATATAGTGATCATTGTAAACACTCTTCCACAAATGCATTCGCTCACTTTGGGAATTAAGAGTGTGTATCGAAAGCTTTGGCAAGGGTATATGTTTGTCCAAAACCCAATCATTTCCTATTAAATACAGATCGTTTCTGATAACAACAGAGAAATATATAGTTTGGAAGTGTATATAGTATACCTTGATCTTATACTCTGGAAGTGACAATTCTTCAACTTCTACGAGCTCTTTTGTAGTTTATAATGTATTCATAATTACAGTATATTGTCTTGCTGACGTAATTGATAGTTCTTTCATATCATATAAGTCTATATTTAAAAAGGCGTCACCATCCAAAGCAGAGGAAGGTAAGAAGGAAGTTATCAATATATGAATTGGTATAGATATCACGTGAACGAATTAGTTTTTGATCTGTTTGAAGTGAAGTGAATACATGTTACCCGGAAACCACAAATACCATAGACGAAGTAATACAACACTATGAGGATGCATTATCTTAGCACCTTATAGGCAGAAATCCATTACCTTGTCCTTTGTATAAATTATTGTTTGTACTATTGTAGATTGGCAAGTATTACGGGAACATCACCTCCCTATTGCTGACATCGCAAATGCGAATTGCTCGACTTGACGATGGATGTTATCCCATGGTTGAAATAATGAGATGATTCAGAAAAAAATCTCGGTAGAGTTGATATTCAACGAAATTCCAACCATTAAGAAATACAGTAATTTATCCGATATGAAGGACCATGGGGAGGGAGGGGGGGGGGGTATGGGACACAATAAATATCAATTTCCTATGAAGATGATATAGCAATGGAGTCACATAGCAAAAATTTATAAAAAAGCTATGATGTTCCTATGTATGTATATATGTATGAGATTCAACGCAGACGAATGTAAGAATTAAAGCAACATTGCACTGAAAAGAGTATTTACTTCCCTTTATCGTCACTTTTAAAACAAGATGTACATTAGCTATACATTTAAGAAATTCCAATTTTAAATTTCTTGCCAAATCTCTCACATGATTTAGGTTTTAAATGTTATTAAACGACGTACTCAGATGGCTACTTACATATTATAAAGAACGATATCTGGTTTCCATACGTCAGTAGAGGGCAGAGTTACTTTTGTGATACCATCAAAGTCATCAGGGTTCCACTTGAAGCTGGCGTCTGTCCAATGCTGACGTAACCATACACTAGTTGTAAGAATCTGATTTCGTTCGTCCTTGTAACATAAGAGTTAGATATTTTGTTATACACACACA
>JAIPMN010008470.1:0-11244 GCA_020650975.1 Apostichopus californicus
AGCACTACGCTGGGCCTAGTTCCACGAGAGTTCATTTTGCAGTGTTTTGTAACCTCCTGTTTAACGCAGAATAATCGCCAGAAAAGTTCAAATTTTACCTTTGCTTCTTCCAAGATGACTGAAAGTCAACTCCATCTAAAGATTCATCCGTAAACATGTCTTCATTTAAAAGAAGATTAATTGATTGTAAAACCAAATGCGTTTATCGCTTTCCGTAACCAGGTAGCACAAACTATGTAGATAAGGGTGTATGTGACAAAACATATTCTTCTATGGTTATTGCGATGACATTATGCAGGCACTATTCAATCCTGGAACATCGAGAACGGTTACTGGCTTTAAATATGTAAAGGTTCTTTTCGACTGCATTATTTACATCAATTTTCACTGTAATTGCTATTCTTATGTCATATATCGTCTTAAATCCAAGTTCGTTCGATCTATCCTGAACGTAGTCTGACGTGTTTGCAATACAGCGTGCTATCAGCGTGTTTCTCCAACTTCTTCGAACCAATGGTGGCACAGCTAGGTGAGTTTCCATGGTCCACTCACCCATTTTGTCAATGTGTGACGTAACAGTACCGTACCCCTTGGAAGTGAAAACATTTAATTCCCCTTGATTTTTCTTTTCACAATGTCAAGATGAAAATAAACATTGTTGAAACCAACACCAGTATAATATCATTTTACCAGCGAAATTAAATGTACTACAATATTTGCAAACACGTCTATATGGCAGGGTATAAATAGAAAAGTAAAGAAAGAAAACACATTAAGAATTGAAGCATATGCGTTTCGATGATGTCATATTTAGACTGGATGATGTTTTCAGTATTGTTTGTGAAGGAACGGTAACTTGAAGTGCGATAGCTCCCAGTTGGAATAACATATTTCTTAGTTGTTCATCACAAGTGGCCCATCTCTATAATGAAGACCAACCAATATATAATGATGGTCGGGGTTTGTTTCTCCTTGAATTTATCGGGTGTAGTGACCTTGCTTGGCACCGTAATTCATGGTCATAGAATCAGTATTATTTAACATTGTCCCAGCTTTCATCGTGCTGATTTCGTCATTTTGTTTAATTTCTTTTTTATTGCAGAAACGCTATCTACAAAATAAAAACCATGACCAAAGAATGCAAGTGATGACAAATTACTTTATTATCCCTGTTGGCAACACAACAAAGGCCTCTTGCATATTATCACAAAAACAAAGCTGTTTAAAAGAAAGCGATTTAATTATATTTTGTCAGTCATTCGACTGAGTAAGGTAACCGAAACCTTAATAGCAAAATATGACTAATTCATCACAATGACGTAATCACCATAATCATCTGACAAATGTTTATAGCAACCTCTTAACTAAATGGTATATACTAATTGTATTAATATAAGTTAAAATGTAATAAAATTAGCTACTAATGGTTAATAGTGTAATATAAGTAAGTAAGGTTAAAAAATATGAAAATAATTTTAATTTAAAACTTGACCATTTAAGGAATTATTGTAGAAATATAAAAAAGCAAATTTGGGCTTGTTCCAAATTATTCCTAGCAAGCAGACCGTACTGTAATGTTAGACATCCCAGCTGGGCGATCGTACGCGTTGAAGAACCACTTTCAACACTGTATCATAGTTCATACTGTCAGAAGTTACACGTAATTTCAAGATACGAACACCTTTCAGGTTCTTTTTCGCTGACGTTTTTCGCATGGTAAGTAATTAAGCAATAAAAAACAAATATGTTAATCTGACGGGTAAATATGTGACTTAAGTGTTAATTTTGTTTCATATTGAACTAATATTAATAAGTGCATCAAACATGTCTGAAAATTGGGAGTGCCAGTTATCTAATTCTAAAAAAATCACACAGTAATTTATAGGCCCAAGATATTTTGACTGCCAAGTAGCCTAAATGTATTTCTTTCCTTGGGTTGTACACTGATGAGTTACAAACCTACGTTTGTGTAAGTGAGCGTCTGTCTCATATTCTTTCCTTTGCCATTTTAAGGTAAATGAGCCTTTGGTGGTTATTTCTGCGCACAATACCACTGGTCGACCGGCGAGGCTTATTTGTTAGGCCTGTGCTTATACTATGCTAAGGTAGTGGTTTCGCGAGAATTTTAGGGCTCTATTATGTCACTAACGTGAAAGGCATAGGCTTTCCATTTTGGTATGATTGTACACATAAGAATTCATTGTATCCTATCTTTAATTAAGAAAAGTTGTATTAAGTATACATATGGGCCTCATTTTGGCTCAGTTATAAAGAAACTCATGACGTTACTCCTATTAGTTCTGGAGTTTAATTTGTGGAGTTTATTTTTCTGTGGAGCGATGAAATGGCCTTTGGCCAACAGCATCGAAGTTGATGATGATGATGATTAGTAACGTTCTTCATCTATTTGCAGCTCACTGCACCAGCAACTTGTACATCTCATAGTTTGATCTATAAAACTCTTAGAGCCCAAAAGGACTGTCATAAAAATGTACTCAATTCATGCACCATCCCCCTATAAAAAAACTAGTGTGCCTCTAGTGTGCTCTCCTTCAAGCAGCTTCAGAAAGTGTCACCAACATGCTGTCTGACCTGCAGTGGGAATCCCTGGAAGAGCGGCGTACGGCCTTACTGCCGTCTATAATGAGGTTCATTACATCACCCCTCCAAACATACAGCTTCAGAGACCCAGCAACATCACCACAAGACAAACTACTGGACCACACATCATAGTTACTCCACCATTCAACAAGACATGCTACCAGTACTTAATGTACCCAAGAACAGCCAGGGAATGGTACTTCTTGCCACTAAATACCCGCGCAGCACCAGTTGTCAATTCCTTCAAATCCAGTTTAGCTACCACCAACCTCCAGGTTCTTGTCGAGCAGGCTCACTTTACAAATAAATCCTACACCTCAACACTGACCCTGTGCGTGATAACCAACCAACTGGTGGTGTTTGCACAGTATCAAGCAGAAGCTTCTCGAAAACCACATCAAATCCGGGCGTAACATATAAACCTTCGGCTAACTAGCTCAACTGTTAGTGTTGTGATTTTAGCTAGGTCTAGTCTGCTAAATACTGTAGCCCTAGTCACTCTCATAGACTACAGTGTAAATTTTGGTCTACCATTAAATTTACTGCTGGCACAAATGGAAAGTAAAGCCTAAAAAAATTAATAGACAAGAAACATACCCTACATAAATTGAAAGTAGTCGATCAAAATATTTGGTTACATTCAATAAAAGTCATTGAGATAAGGTTTCAACTAACATTAAGCAGCCTGGAATATTTCCCTGCTTACTTGCAGATTACCCTGCAACTCTCACAGATTATGACCGAACTCATGTATTGTTTCTCAAAAAGCCCTGGGTGTGTGAGTGCAAGGTATTTCTGCAATTGGTCCATATTTCTCCTCAATATAAGGTTCTTTTCCTTCAGAGTGAATGGTCAGATGTGATTTAACAAATGAAAATCAATATTCCAATTAGCTACTGCTGAATATTTAAATCTTACTATTAGTAGTGACATTCTCAGATGTTATAAATGTACTTCCTAGCTTAATAGGTTTATCCAGATGTTAGTTAATATGTACTTAGTTATTTATCTGAAATTCTTAAATACTGAAACCATAGAATGTGCGCTTAGAATGATATAAAAAATGACCAAAAATAATGTGTGAGTTGGTCATTCGTTCCTTCCACACGTCAACCATACTTTGAAGTTCACACTTGACTTACACTTGACTTGAAATACATGTGACCAAGGGTGTCTGATTTAAATCACACTTATTTGTCTTAAAAATTCTCTAATTTAAGTAATTTGTTGTTGAATTTTTTAACTCAAATAAATTGAAAGAAGGATAAAATCATCGCTAAGCCTTTTCATCAACATGAAATAAATGTTTCAATCTTGAGGGTGTGGGGGGGGGAGGTGGGTAGAGACCCTGGATGGGAAGTGGAAGGACATTTCAACAGACTTGAATGGTTCAGTGGTCAACTGCTGTTGACTGTCTCACACCCACGTTTTCAGTTACAATGTACTCTCTAGTTCTGAAGATCCTCAGTCTGTTTCTCTGTCTTTTCTAACACAGTGAAACCCGAGATCAACTCAATTTCACCTCCCAGTCTGAAGCTACTGTACATTAGCAATACCGGTGATACCATTTTGGCTTAAAAACGATCATATCTAGCATTGCTGTTCTCGAGAGGTGTGTTCATCAGGTGCAGTAAATACTAAATGGTACTATTTCAGTATTGCTAATGCTAGGATTAAATCAAAAGATTGCTAGCAATATAAAGGGTGATACCATTTTGATTTCTAACACAGCCTGGTTAAAAATGTCATACTTTGAAAATGACAGGTGTTTAACTAACTGAATGTTACTTTCACATACCTCACTGTACACACTTAACAACAAGATTTTTTACCGTAACATTATATGGATATGAAACTAAGTTGATAATGATGATAATTTACTTTCACTTTCATAGCGCTCCACATTATGACTCATCATTTATCGTTTGTTAATGTTTTGTTTCATTGTTTCATTCTCATTGAAATTTATTGAGCATATAATAGTAGACTTTACTGTCTTTGCCCTGCCAGCAATATCAAGCTCTATAATGAACAATGTTAGCATCCATTCGTCCCCTTCAGACATCATGAATGTTTCTATAACTTGGATCATTTAAGTCACTATTAGACACATTTGTGTAGGTATATTGCCATATACATAATTTAATAAACTGACAGTTGATTTCTCAAGAAGGAACTGTTGTAACAATTGTTCAGTCTAATAGAGCAATTAATGTACAGGCCTAGAATATCACAAGTGCTTAAAAAATCATTACTGGCTAAAACCAAATTTCAAAGTCCAATAACTTTGCTGGTAATAAGCAGTAACATGGGGCTTATTATACAATTTATATGAAAATCATGCTCATTTTGTGAGGTCCTGACTTTTGTTACCTGACTTTTCATTGGTTTATTTTTTTAACGTTTACCTGGCGGAAAATAATGTGCCTGTGAAAGTGCTTTTTTCTTTTCTACTGGCAAACAGCAAATCAACTGGCATTTAGCCAATAAACAGCCTGAATTTTGAGGCCTGAATATAGCTTGTGTAAATGAATGTTTCAATTGTTAAATTAAGTGCAGGAAAGAGAGGAAATCAAGGCGCTTAAAACAGCTTTTGGACCTATAAAAGGAAACTAAAGTATGCTATGTTGAGCAGTCTTTTCCTGCTATCATTCCAGTCCTTCAGCACGTAGTTATCAGGTATATGAAGAGTTACAAAAAATGCTCTGATAAGATTGATGTATCATTAAACTTTGGCAAATAGAAGAGAATAATACTGGTCAAAGAGACAACATTTTTGGAACTTATCTGTACTAGAACAATCATGTTACATGTTATAATTTGGTGGACAAGGTAAGAGCATACAGTCTGCTAAACTTGGCATGTATGAATTGCCTCAAAATGCCCCCCCCTCCCCCGCCGAACACATACATACCTTGGCACAGAATCGCATTTTATGTTCTTACATTAATATCACGAGATTGTTTAGTGTGCAAAGCTCAACAGCCTAGACGTACACCACCCTTGGCATTGCAGGTGGACTTTCGGGAATCATGTTAAAAGTAGGAACCAGAAGGGCTGCAGCGTCCAGCAGCCCCTCTGCATTGTACATATGTATGTATGTATGTATATGAATGTTTGTGTGTATGTGCATATGTATGTATGTATGTTAGATCCTCCTGCAAGCAGGAACTCACGAAGAAGCCTCATTGGCTTATCAAAGCTGCAAGCTGACCGAAGTCAGTCTCTTAGATTCATATTTAACGTCCATGATTATGAATTGTCAATTGTCAACAACTCTGTAACTGGATGTCATACATTAATCTTGGAGTGACTCAAACTGGGGACCTTATGATTGGAAGGCACTGGCATTTTTTAAATTTATTTTTATTATTTTTTTGTATTCTTTCCTGCAGTTTCAAACAATAGATCTATAGTATGATATTTATTCATCTTAGCTTTGTGGGATTTTGCAGCTACTGCAGCTTTTCTTTTTGACATGGTGCCTTACTAACTTTGTTCTGCATAGATGTATGTGGCAGGATTTGTTATTGTATTTAGCTGATAAGACTACCTACCAGCTCATCGCTCCCTCTCGGAACTGTTTTCAAGTCTCTAGAGCTCATATTGAAACATTTATTTTAAAAGTGCCATTGGTGCAAAAAAAATTCAAATATTATTGTTGTTGTATATTTACACGATGCAAAATTTTATGTATTATTCCACAATACTTGTGTTCAATATTTGTTGTTGGTAGTAACTTTAGGACAAAATGAGACTTTGATTTCCCAAGATATCGTTGAATGATTCAACTGATCTCTTAATGTACAGTTAAGTTAACACTGTAAACGTCAGTAATTATTAGCACACTCGTACTGTATACTCAGAGAATCTTTCCACTGTAGGTGTAAATGTCTGTGTATTTGTACAGCCTTTGTGTCTACATGCCAAGTGGAACTAGTAATGTGAACCTTGACTCTGCTAGGTAAATATGATGCCGTGTATCATCTTAGTACAAACTGTATGCTGAGTCCACTATTGTGTACAACAGATCTATCAAACATTTATGTTGAAAAGCATCAGGAATTAAAATGCCAGATGGTTTCTCATGCCAAATGATATGTATGTATCTAAAACTAGCTTTGGGGAAATACTTTAATGGAATAAGTGGAATGGGTGTTTTATATATTGTTGCTTTTACATTTTTTGCCTTATTGGTTCTATATATTTAATATTTTGGTTTTTGTTACTATTTGTTTTTGGTTTTACATTTGTAAAGCCCTTTGAGCAGCTTTGCTGATTATGCGCTATATAAATATTACTTATTATTATTAATAGACGCTTCTTTCATTCTAATTTCACCATCCTTGTAAATGCATCCCATGGTGGTAACTGATAAAGCCAGTATTACCTTCAATACAGAGGAATAATGATGCTTTGAAACCAAGTTTTGTGAAGTTTTGTTTATTCAAAGTTGTACAGTTATAGAAATACAGGGATGTTGAAAATCTCAGGGGGGGGGGGGAGGGAGGGGTTACAGGCCAACATAAACTTCTTTCAAGATGTGGAATTTGTACTGAGAGAGGAGATGTGTACCTCACATTTGTGCTGAAGCAGGAATGAACTCTGTTCCAAGCATTGAAATGCAAAACACCTTTTCTCATCCAATAATCAGAGAGGTGTTGTTGGTGGGTTGTTAGTTGTTCCCAAATCCCAAATGCAGTGTAATGTATTGTTAATTTCTAGAGTTAAGTGAACTAACTGCATGTGTATCATGTGGCTAGATTCATGCAGGGTATTTAAGTACATTTTACTGTGTGTATCATGTGACTAGATTCATGCAGGGTATTTAAGTACATTTTACTGTGTGTATAATGTGGCTAGATTCATGCAGGGTATTTAAGTACATTTTACTGTGTGTATCATGTGGCTAGATTCATGCAGGGTATTTAAGTACATTTTACTGTGTGTATCATGTGGCTAGATTCATGCAGGGTATTGAAGTACATTTTACTGTGTGTATCATGTGGCTAGATTCATGCAGGGTATTTAAGTACATTTTACTGTGTGTATCATGTGGCTAGATTCATGCAGGGTATTTAAGTACATTTTACTGTGTGTATCATGTGACTAGATTCATGCAGGGTATTTAAGTTCATTTTCCTACTCATCTAGGCAGTTCATGTCACAATTTTACAAGCATTTTAAATTAACACTCTTTTTGCCTTTTGATTCTCTGCCAAAGGCAAAAGGAATCTTTGCAAGCATGATGTTGGTTTGAGTGTATGTATGTATCTGATGTCTGTCTTAAACCTGTAAACTCAGAAAGTGCAGTTTGACTTTTAAAACTGCATACTCGTTAAGAAGAACTGACTCTGAGAGTACAAGAATCCTCTTGAAGTTGATGAGTCTCAGAGGTGAAGTCCAAAACATTATAAAAAAAGGTAAAACTAAATGTAAAGGTAAGATGAACTGTATACATTGATATGTGGATGCACTTAAGTGCTTTACATACAGGAGTCCTATTGGTAGTTGTAGAGGTCAAAGGTCATCCAAGTTCACCAGAGGTTGCCAAAAAGAGTAGACACCATGGTGATGCATGGTGATACATTATGACACCATAATCTATGGTTGTATAAGGTTCCACAGATTGATTTGCAAACTTGCACTGTTCTTTTCCTTTGTATTAAGCTATTGTTACTGCATAATGCTACTTTCTTGTTTTTTTTTGTTTGAATAATCAAAAGCAACATGTAATTGATTACAGATCTATTGCACAATGTCTACTCAACATCATATGATACTGCAGAGAAAGTTGCTGGTAACTTTTTCAGTACTAGCTTACATAGTCTCTCCTGCCAGATGGGAAGGTCATTAAATCTACACAATTGGAAATTTGTTTTAGTTCTGCGTGTTTCTCTATTTACAATAGTATACTACTTGTGCATAGATGTGTTTGTTTGATAAATAGGTTCTAAATGCTACCATGATTATGCAGGCCAGTGGTTTACTATATATATTACCATTGTGCACCCAAGGATAGCAGAACTCTTTTGAGGTTAATTTTTAAGTATTTTTGGTGATAGACTGATGGTAATTATTTAATTGATTTCACCATGTTGTATCACAGAGGAGCCAGTTGGCAGCAATTGCCCGTAATCTACATAAATGACAACGACCATCACTGTTCCTGTGGAGAACCACTTGTCCACTGCAAACCATGGGCCTGAGGAAGGCCATACTGGTTCTTACCAACGGGAGAACAGTCCACCGTTGCTTTCGAACAGTGAACCACAGAGTCCTAGCAGTCCGTTGTTGAAGCGCAATCCCTTGGAATCTGAAATTTTACCCGACGTGATATTTAGCGGTTCTCACGCCATCATGGAAGAGTCCAAAGTGCAATCCCCTTCCCGTGCTCGTGAACGACAACCCCTGCTTCATTCGTCTAGTCACACCAGGAGCAGGCATTCCAGCGTGGAGGACACAAACGTCTTTCCCGACGATCAAGAATTCACGTCTGTCATGAAGCAGGCGGAAGAAGCCATTTTCTGCGGGATCAATCCAGAGAGAATCTATCAAGGTTCTAGCGGCAGTTACTTTGTCAAAGATAAAGATGGGGTAAGATTTCTTGTCATACTTTGCAATTGTTTTTGTTGTTGATATTGTAGTCAAGTATGGTAGCATTTTCAGAAAGGGGAAGTAATGCCAATCTTGGTAAGATGTATTGCTCGGTCAACAATCAGAAATTAGAAGTCATTTCTGAAAACAAATGGTTAAGCTACAGTGCCTCTGTGGGATGTATCATGGGTGATATTAAAAAATGGTTCTAGTGGGATTAATTCAATAGAATATATAAGGACTCTCAATACTATTGCCTGTTTGTTTGATGTCAGTAATGTCAAGTATATTGAACAGAGAACGTTTTATTTCTATGCTCGAAAATTTCATCTTACATACATGTATAACCTGCATGTACCAGTATGATAAACATGTCATAGCAGTAACATCATAACAATGAACATATTAAACAGTAATAAATGCTATGTATAGAATGAAATCAGTATTAGGAAATAGTTTCAAGCATAGATATTCCTGGTAACAAAGAACCACAATTTATATTTACTTGGTCAAAACTATGAAATGGACAGAGTATTTTCGTAGGTAATGAGAAATTCTGACTGAAAATTCCAACGTATTTCCCTTTCAGTTGTTTTTCTCTATATTTCTGAAAGTTGTGGAATTTTACTATTTCTTTTTCTTTTAATCCCTAACAAAGTGGTTAAATTTGATCTGTGTATCTTTGTCACGGTTTCTTTACTCAGAAAAAGATTGGAGTATTTAAGCCAAAGAATGAAGAGCCTTACGCCCATCTCAATCCTAAATGGATAAAATGGCTCCAGAAGAAGTGTTGTCCGTGTTGCTTCGGCAGAGGATGTCTCATCAGTAATCAGGGTTATCTATCAGAATCAGGAGCATCCTTGGTCGATCAGAAGTTGCAGCTGAACGTGGTTCCCAAAACACGGGTGAGTTTTCCATTGTATTAGGTCCTGTGAATTTTAAGCTAACTGTTAGTAACGTGACATGGATCTGAAGATGTTGTTTCCATAGTAGCCATAATTCCATTAGATTTTAGTTTATCTTTTTAATTTAAACTAATGGAAAGCGTCTGGCAGACAGATTTGTCCAAGTCTGCTCGAATCTTTCGTTATCTCAAAATTATTGATTTTTATAAAGTGTATTTTTGCTGAATCGGACGTAAATATTTAATTGGTTCAAAGTATTGATTGATGAAATGACAAAGAAATAAAATTAGCTTGGTGTCTTGTAGGTTCTTTGAAAGTTTTCATATTTTACAAAAATGAGAGGAATTTTGATAAACAGTGAAGGTTAGTGCTTACAGTGTTGAATCATATCAGACGGTGTTAATTTCTGCAAACTTGGTAAAATAATTTTAATAAAAACTGCAAATGTTTGCATCTTTGCTATGAAAAGACAAATTCCTATAAGAAGCTCATTGTATTTGAATGTAATCTGTCTTTGGTTTCATTCTCAGTCACAAGTGATGCAGGTCATGTGACAGGGATGTTGCATTGTTTGAACATGTTACAAGTTTTGGATTAGTTCCAGAAGACCCCAAACTGGGGAATATGTCATTTATGGATAATACAGTTTTCAGTTTTCATTCTTTTACATTTGAAGAATGACTACATACAGTATATGGACAGGTGTTGTATTGCATTGTGCCTACAACTGCCATGATTTTATATCTTTGGTGAACCTTGAATTTTCAGTGTGTCAACATCTTGCCAGTTGCAATAACCTTGGAGAGTGCCACTTATTGATAAACACAAGTGCAACCACCGGATATGAGTTTTGCTAGTGTCAGCAGACAAAGAATTTTAAAATTCTGTTTTGTTTCCAATTTTTGGTTTCGATGATGATCGTTACCTTTGCATTCATAATGGCGTATGTTTTTGTGTATTTGTGCGTTTGTTTTGTATTCTGACCAAGGACTTGAACAAAAGAATTTCAGCTCCTCGGTTGTGATTTCTAATGAATCACCATGTCCTCGGAAGAATTCTATTGTATGGGGTATTGTTAAGGTTAGGGTACGTGGATTTGAACAATGGAAAATACAATGGGGTCCTCGGTCTGAATGTAATA
>JAIPMN010008475.1:11029-35127 GCA_020650975.1 Apostichopus californicus
CCCCCTCCCACCCTGCCTCTTGGAACACTAAAGCTTACTATCTATTTAGCTATCCTAGCCTGCTTTGCATGGTCCAAGATCTAACGTTATGTCTAAATGCATCGTTGTGGAAGGTTGAAATAGGTGTGGAATGTAACCCCCTTCCACCCCGCCTCTTGGAACACTAAAGCTTACTATCTATTTTGCTATCCTAGTCTGCTTTGCATGGTCCAAGATCTAACGTTATGTCTAAATGCAACGTTGTGTAAGGTTGAAATAGGTGTGGAATGTAACCCCCTCCCACCCCGCCTCTTGGAACACTAAAGCTTACTATCTATTTAGCTATCCTAGTCTGCTTTGCATGGTCCAAGATCTAACGTTATGTCTAAATGCATCGTTGTGTGAAGTTGAAATAGGCGTGGAATGTTACCCTCCCACCTCTGCGATCACTAAAGCCTACTATAGTTATATAGTAATATATCTATTTAGCTATCCTAGTCTACTTTGCATGTAAAGAGGAAGAGCAGATGTTATAAGCCTCCTTTTGACTGCCATGTCTCACCACTGGTGAATTGTGCCCATTTGGACTACAAAATACTGATATACAACAATGCTCAAAATATTTCAATGTTATGAGAAATGGGCTCTATGATTGTGCTAAATCTTTGGTAAGAATTTGGTAGGAACCTGCTTTGATACACATTCTTCGTATGTTCTTTTGTGATCTGCTGCTGGAGTAGGTAGTTTGGAAAAAATATTTCAACGATTTTAATTTCAAGCAGGGGGTTGTAACCTAGATGAAATTGCCCCCTTTTTCCATATTTCTGTGCTCAAATTGACACCTTCCCTGTCTTTTTACATGCAAAGATATAAAAACAAAAAATAGCTTAATGCCATACATTACTTACCAATCTTCACATGCCAAGAAGTTGCACACCAGGATGATAAACATTGACAACAAAAAAATGACTGCATAAGTTTTATTAAAATATTTATTCATTTATAAAAAACATATCTTCATCACTTAGTGGTGAATACCTTTATAGAGAGCTTTGCTGTGTTTACTAGTAGTTTTTTATATTTTTTTTATGTAAAATATACTTTTAGTACTTGAGATTAAATTTTGGTCTCTTCAGAATCTTTTGGCTAGTGTTAAAGATCATGTGTAAACAGTACAGAGGGGTGAGGGTGGATCAAATTGTTTGGTTTACTTGCCCAGCCTTTATCTCCGGTAACTTGTCTTTGAAAGGTCCCCGGGGTTGTTTTTATTGGGTGCCACTACATGTTTGCTGAAGCATATCTTAAGCTTATTCTACTCATTTACGGACTCCTGGAATGTTGAACACAATTTGTATACGACTATTGCTGAGCAGTGTTAAAACTTTGGGAACAGTGCCAAACCTTTAAGTCCTTTGTCGTCATTTAAGAATGGATAACCAAAAGTTTCAGAATTTGAGATATATCAATTAATAATACAGAACATGTGGATCGAATGAAGCACATTTGTCAAATTTCATAGCTTGCTCGGTTATCGAGAAATAAAATGTGCTAGTTTGATCTCAGTATTTGGACAAGTTCATCGCCCACAGTAATTTGTGATGTCCTATATGGACAATAATAGTAATTTTGGTTGTTCGTGGTTCCCCACCCATGTAGTCTACAAAACAGAAATAGTAGGGAAAATGAAAAAAACATCTTTCTAGGTCTTGAAAGCCCACAAATTTTGAAGTTTAGTTTGGAGAATTTAGGAAAATCTTTATTTGAAAAATGATTATTTTCATGACTATGTATAAAAGGTTTCCTATCTCACGCTTGTTTTTACTTTTCCTTTGCACACAAAGAAAACATTTGTATTTAGAGGTCAATTATCGATTTATATTCTCCTGTGATTTGAAGTTGCTTTTAAATTTGCACTTTAAAGGATAGATGTTATCATACATTTTGGAATTGACAATTTTTCAGCCCACTATTGGTAGGTACATGACATTGGTGTGTAGGCTTGATAATAAACCTTAATTTAACATGTTTTGGTCTTGAAAAGGTCTGGATTTCTTTCTTTAATTTTTTTTTTATTAAAGCTTTGAAAGCATAATCCCATTAATGAAAAACAGAGATGATGTGTTCTTCTCTATTTCATGATAATTAAAAATTATTGTGCAATGTAATTCGAGCTTAATTAGTCAACAGAATTCCTTTCAAAAGTTAATTTCTCAGTGACAGACCGAGCTATTAAGATGGGATTCAGGCCATTGTTTCTCTCTACTTGGATCTACTTAATTTGTCTTTAATTTGTCTTTTTATTATCCTTTTAAGGAGGAATGTCAAAATGGATGCCCTCCACATAGATTTGAAGAGTTTTGTTAAGAGCTGTTTATTAAAGCAGAAAATTAATGCAAGTTTAATTTTATCTTACATCAGGCAGATTGGGCAGAGCAAACTAATTATTAACCAAGTATGCAAATTTAACTATGTTTTTTACACCAACCAGGGGTCAGCAATGCATAGAAGGATACAACTTAATAATGGGAATCAACAAATTTGATGATAGTGGATTCTGTTGGGCATAGGTACGGTTTGAATGGAAAATGATTGTTTATGTCAGCAAGCTAAGGTAGTCAGTATCATTAGGGCATAACTAGACCCAATTTAAAAAAAAAACCTTTCCTTGTAAACACAGCAAACCTCTTAGAACACCTTTAAAGGCATTGAAGACTAGCGCACAAAGAAACGTCTAATGCCAGTAATCTGACCTAGTTTCGAATGAGGTGTAACAGAAGTGTTAGACACCACCATCGATCACAGAAAATACACACACAGCTTGCTACCGTCGGTAATAAGACACTAGTGTACAGTCAGTACATACAGCTATGGTCAATACATGCAGCTACGGTCAATACCCACAACACAGTGTACATAGCAGCGATGGACATCTCAGGTCTAGATAAAAAGGTATCACGTTTCATTACTGTCTGCATTTTGTAGCGACACGAAAAAACGTCACTTGCAAGCAACGGAAAGTTTAACTTTTTCAGATGGTGGCACAGGGTTTGGGGCGAGTCTTCAATGTCTTTAGTAGCATGACTCTAGGCAGAATTTTGGTCATGATATGTTATAGTCTAATAATACAAAACACAATTTTGAGGACTAGTAATGTTTGGTTTTCCAGATATTAACATTCAAAATATGCTTTATCTGTCGGATGCTCCTTTAAGACTACACTGATGATGCCGCAATGCTAGTGACATTAATGGTAGTTAACTTAGTCCGTTGTTTTATAAATTCTAACATAACACATTCTCGTCAACTTCATGTTAACAAACGGAGCACCATTGCATGATGCTCAAAACAGTTAGTCCTTGACGATATTTGTAACACATTGTCTGCATTCGAGGCCACAAAGAACTTGTTTTCCTATTGGGTTTTGTTATGCATTGGAGGAACTGACCTTATAGCCTCTGTGTTAGACTTATTAGTCCAGCCACTTTAATTGATGAGCCTCAGATGTTTAAAAAGGCTCATTTGTTAAAGGCTCAAGTGATATACTACATAAATAACACACCTGGAACTGATAGCAGTGCTATTTTTTAACAGTCTATAACATATCAAAATTAATTTTGTGCCTAACATCATCCTTAAGGACAATACCACCGAGAATCACTATGTACAAGTCGATAAATCTTTTAATTAATTTGTTAATTATTCTTCCAGCAAATGATGATGAACTAAAATGTTGAAATGCTCACACCCTCATCAGCTTGCTTCAAGCTGAGGCCCCTGAATAGCTGGCCAATACTAGGCTCAAAAATTTCACCCAGTGCATACCCTTACAAAGTGTTAACAGTATAAATATTTGCATTAATTGACTATTTTAACACTTCTGAATGAGAACTTCTTGGAAATTATGAAAAATTCTAGCAATTTTTGCTTGCTGAAATTTGGGCCCAACAGGGGCTACTGATGAAGGCCCTTAGTCACTTTGGCTCAAAATTGTTGACTTTCAAATTTAGTATTAGAACTATTTACCCAGCAGCTTAAAGGGTTTAGATGAAAATGGCACCCATTACAATTTGGAAATTTGTAGCAGTGTTTTGGGAAGAAATCAACTTCACATCGGGACATAACTTCTGAATAATTTAATCTCACTTTATCAGTTGATGTATTGTAAAACCAAATATTTAGTTTTCTTTTGTAAATAACTTTCCACCAACAAGATTTTGTAGAGTGCCTGCCTCTACCCACCCCCCCCCCCTTCCTTTCACTCCTCTTAATATTGGACTGTGACATACCATTATTGTTAGTATATGAAGTAACCGTTGCGCAAGTAAGTCCGTATTGCGAAAGGTATACGCCAAGTAACATGACGGATGGTGTGGTTGTTAAAATTGTGTACAAACGGCTTTCTATTTGCACAAATATACAAGTAACATTACGGTCGCTACCTTCATTCGCAGCATGTCAAAAACACAGACACAATGAAACAGAACAGGAGGAAGGTAATTCCAGTCTGTGTAACCCTGGCAGATGAAGATTGCTGTTGTACCTCTGTTAATTTAAAGAAAACAATTATTAGAAATGGAAGTGAGGAAAAGGTTAAATTCCTAAAGATAATTGCCATTTTGTGTTTAACTTCTATCATTGTGTGAGACCAAACAGAGGCATGCACAGGATTTCAGATGTTTTTTTTCAGAGGTTATACTAAACTATCATCTTTAGGTTATACTCAACTATCATCTTTAGGTTATACTCGACTTTCATCTTTACGTTATACTCGACTATCACATTTAGGTTAGACTAAATAAATTAACTAAAAAAAATTAACTAAAAAAAACTATAAAAAAAAAACCTATCATCTTTAGGTTATACTCAACTACCACATTTAGGTTAAACTGGACTATCATTTTTAGGTTAAACTCGACTATTACATTTAGGTTATACTGGACTATAATCTTTAGGTTATACTCGACTATCATCTTAAGGTTATACTCGACTATCACATTTATATTAAACTGGACTATCACATTTAGGTTATACTGGACTATCATCTTTAGGTTATACTGGACTATCATCTTTAGGGTATACTCGACTATCATCGTTAGGTCATACGCGACTATCATGTTTAGGTTATACTCGAGTATCATATTTAGGTTAAACTGGACTACCATCTTTAGGTTATTCTCAACTATCATCTTGAGGGTTATACTCGACTATCATCTTTAGGTTATTCTCGACTATCATCTTTAAGTTATACGCGACTATCATCTTAAGGTTATTCTAGACTATCACATTTAGGTTAAACTGGACTATCATTTTTAGGTTAAACTCGACTATTACATTTAGGTTATTCTCAACTATCATCTTTAAGTTATACTCGACTATCATCTTAAGGTTATACTCGACTATCACATTTAGGTTAAACTGGACTATCATCTTTAGGTTATACTCGACTATCATCTTTAGGTTATACTCAACTATCATCTTTAAGTTATACTCGACTATCATGTTAAGGTTATACTCGACTATCACATTTAGGTTAAACTGGACTATCATCTTTAGGTTATTCTCAACTATCATCTTGAGGGTTATACTCGACTATCATCTTTAGGTTATACTCGACTATCATCTTTAGGTTATTCTCGACTATCATCTTTAAGTTATACTCGACTATCATCTTAAGGTTATACTCGACTATCACATTTAGGTTTAACTGGACTATCATCTTTAGGTTATTCTCGACTATCATCTTTAGGTTATTCTCGACTATCATCTTTAAGTTATACTCGACTATCATGTTAAGGTTATACTCGACTATCATATTTAGGTTATACTCGACTATAATCTTTAGGTTAAACTGGACTATCATCTTTAGGTTATACTCGACTATCATCTTTAAGTTATACTCGACTATCATCTTTAGGTTATTCTCGACTATCATCTTTAAGTTATACTCGACTATCATCTTTAGGTTATACTGGACTATCATCTTTAGGTTATACTCGACTATCATCTTTAAGTTATACTCAACTATCATCTTTAGGTTATACTGGACTATCATCTTTAGGTTATACTCGACTATAATCTTTAGGTTAAACTGGACTATCATCTTTAGGTTATACTCAGCTATCATCTTTAGGTTATACTCAGCTATCATCTTTAGGTTATACTCGACTATCATCTTTAGGTTATACTCGACTATCATCTTTAGGTTATTCTCGACTATCATCTTTAGGTTATTCTCGACTATCATGTTAAGGTTATACTCGACTATCATCTTTATGTTAAGTGATCTTTATAAAGCACAAGTATCCTAAACAGCCAAATAAAAACTTTTAACTTTTGAAAGATAATTTTTATTTTATAAGTCATGACTGGGCACTATCATTTTGAAAATTTGTGATGTCATAGTACCACTAGCTAGGACCGGATACATTTTACTTTCGTTCTTTTTTAACCCATACCTCTGCCCTCAACCAGCTGTACTGGGGCCGGGCCGGGCCGGAATGTGCCCCTCTTTAATATCGTGAAGTCAAGTGCCCATTTTCATCAGAAGTGCCCATTTGCAAAACTTTTCCTTTTCTATATTTGTTTTGTAATTAAAAAGTGTCCTTTGCTGTTTAGAAGATGCCCCTTTTGTTGAGGATAAAGAACAGCAACATTAGAAGTGCTCTTCTTTAAAATAACATTTTTGGAATTTTGTGGTACAATTTTTAGCAGAGGATTTATATTGTCTAAATCTGTAGTTTGCCCCCTCAAATGAAAGTGACGTCATACTTGCCCTAAAATTTAAGCCTACCCACCTCTGCCCTCCCCTCTCCACCACCCCCCCCCCTCCCTCTTGAGTAAGCTATGGCTGTGTATACTTATACTTACCAACTTCGCAGTTGTCACCCACAAAGTTAGCAGGACATACACAGGTTCCCGGGTTACTTGATTGGCAGGCACCGCCATTCTGGCAATTGACACCAAAGCATGGATCAACTTGAGCAAAAACAGAAAAAAACATAAATATTAGTTAAAACAATAATTTACCAATTGAAGATGCTGTTGACTTAAATACAAGCTCATATGTGTGTCCCATTTTGATCAGTAAAATGTATGGAACTTGAAGGTGCCGTCATATGTCAAGACCTTTATCTAAATCTTGCAACAATTTTCAACAAAATGATTAATTGTGCATTTAATATAATTAACAATTTGCAAGAAAATGACAAATAGCATAAATCCAATTAGTGAGGAATCCCAACTTTTGTACTAAAAAATGATTATTTATCAAATGTCATCCTTTTAACCACCTTGCAGCAAAATGATATATCGATCATCGAATAAATCACGTCAATTCAACATTTTGCAAATTAATGATTATTGCTCTCGCCTCAGAAGTCATCATTTCAACTTTTTACAACAAAATGATGGATTGCAGCAAACTTGCAGTGGAAGATGTTAACATTTCAATGGCAGCTTAACGTTTCTATACGGACAATCTAGAGTATCTCCCAAACATGATAGGTTCAAATGAGAAAAAACCTGAATGAGATCAAATGTTTTGAGGAAAAAGTAGGCCCTGATTGTTGAGATGATAATAAGTGACCATAGATTGACTTTCTGACTAAGAAATATAATCTTAAATCTTGTGAAAGAGGCTAACAGAATACCGACTCAAATACAAATAGTTTTCCTGATTATTTGAAATAAAGCTTTCGAGAGCATTCATTGACGTAGGAAAGGGCTGTTTGTAGAGATGTTCCTGTGACTATAAGATGATTGCTTGATCAATATGCTGGCAATTTTTGGCATTTCACGTCAAAACAGAGTCTTTATTGCATTTTGTATCGCGAGGATTTTTTTTTTTTTTGGTCAAATTTTGTGAATGCATCTGGCAACAACAAAGTGAATGATGTCATCACGGCAATTCAGCTGAAAAGGATTTGTTTTGCCTTTATATTTTGACTCTACAAAGTAATATGATATTTCTCAAAAAGATTGTGGATGTTTGATGAAATGCTAGATACAGAAAACCTTATCTAAACATTACATACTGTAAGGTGTCAAGGAAAATCAACAAGAATATTGCACAAAAACAAGGTAACTAAAGCTTGTGCAGAAACATTTACCATTATGACGTCACAGACCACCTATTGTGATCCACTCCAGGGAGGATTCGAGTGTTTAGCCGGTGAAATTAGGTTGACATTCAATCAAGTTAGGAACAAGATATTGAGCTGAGGGTTTCAACGACCAGCGTACAATATTTTTTACTTTTTCAGGTAAGTTTCAGTAGGTCTACCACGGTAATGAAATTATGGCCTACACGCATAATAATTATGGCCTAATAATTATACAGCACAATAATTGTAACAGGCATAATTATTATGGTCTACAGGCATAATCTTCAGTTTCAATACAAGATCTTGTTTCACGCTTTTGGAGATCAATTAACTTACCACCGTTACAGTTTGTTCCTGTGAAGCCATCTTGGCATTCACAGACAGTTTGGTCTCCCAGACGAATGCAAACTCCTCCATTGTTGCAAACAAAATTCCTGCAAGCTTCGACTGGAGACGAAAAGGAAAATTATTTATGTCAAAAATTAAAGTATACTAAAACATCGATTTACTTCCAGAAATAAATGGCTGGGCACCACAATTAAGAATCAAATGCCCCATTTAGGGGAGGGGGGGGGGCTGAATGGAATGAGTAAAATGCATGTGGATTATAGGTGACCATTGTTGCATATTGTTCAGCATATCTAGGGACAATACAGTAGGCCAGCGACCTTGGTTATTATCAACCACTGTGGTCTACACACGACATTATTAAAGGTTTTGTACCACACTTAATCGTGTCATTGACTGAAATACTAAATTCGTCACTTTCCTAGCCCACTAAAAGCAAAGTTTTCAACTGGCATATCCTATACCCACCACATGATTGCTTGGCGATTCATGGCCCCTACAAATTTCCATAACATAACCATTCAGCAAGAGTAGCAAGTTTAGCATATTGAACCCCAAACCTTTCCATCTGCTCGCTTGGAGTAATATCCACATTTAACCAAAGGATTTCTACAATGCTTTGAAGCAGGTTTTCAGTTTGGTCGGCCTTTTTTCTATTTTTATTGGTCAAACCTGGTATTACTTTGTTCAAAATAAGATATTTTTTCACCAAATGAAGATTCATTAGTAGTTTATCATAGCTCTTGATTCAATTCTCAACATATTGCCGTCCACACACTTACCATAATGACATAGCAAGCAGTTATACAGTTATAAACTACATGAACATTTCCAACTTGAAAATATTGGACGATTAATTATTTCACTTATTAAACTGAACCTGGAATAGTCCGGCTTTCGAGACCAATTGGAATGAGAGGATTAGCACAGCATTAAATCTTTATCAAAATCAACTCAAAATGCTGATTTAATTCACATTCAAAGCAGCCTTCTTATTTTCACGCTATCCGTCTGTATTTTAAATGCTCATTCACATAAAGACAGAGAAAGTCAGGAATGATAACTAAAAATATACCAAACCAAGCACAGTGTTTTAGGTAAGTTAAGGTCCCTTTCCGAATATGGTTAAAGCTAAATTTCGAGCGGGAGGAAGTTACTGTAATGTTGGTGTGATATATACACGTTCGTATAATATCTCCATATACCAATAAGTTGAAACAGCGCCCTCTTATTTCTACAAAACTGAGCAGTATTACTTTCTAGATTAAAAGTAGATTAATTTGCATATTTATACCGCTTTATAGGAATCGTTATGTTGGGGTAATGGACAGTAATTCCCCTTTGCAAACATTCTAGTTAGAGAAAATAACCACTCAGGTCTAAACTTCCACAAAGAAATATTTTACTGTCAAACCTCAAAAAATTTCCTCCATCGAGTCGCTGTATTTGGTTTTAAGCAACCCTTTCCAATGGCTGGTCTTTATTTGGAACGTTCACGCTAAGATTTTGTTTCCATTCAAGAAAATTGAGTTGTCCATTAATAGCTTTGGATTAAAATAATCCAGTTTGTCTTACCTATTTCACAGTCAACTCCAGACACACCTTCTGGACAAACACATCCGGGACTTCCACCACGATTTCGGCAAGTTCCTCCGTTTTGACAATGATTAATCTTGCACACTAAAGTAAAGGGAAGATATGATTAAAACAGTGACATCTTCGTTGAAAATTATCATATTTACATGCCTCCTCACTACAATTGCACTATGACATCTATCAAATTGTTGACTACTTCTGGGCGTTCTAGCCAAAAAATTCATGCACTTCATTTGTTTTTTATTTCAATAAGTTAATTCAAAACATTTGTATACAACGTTGAATTGTGTTCAATAACAAATTCTGGACAGATATAAAACCGAAAACAGGTCTTGAATTGTTCAACATGTCTTTGTTTTGTTTTTAAGCAGGGGGGGGGGGTGGGGGAGGGGTATGATATTCATGTCTGGCTAAAATGCAGGAACAATGAGAAGAAATAATCAAGAAAGAAACATTACTCACAATCACAAGTTTCTCCTGTTAAAAAGCTAAGCTTGCAGGTGCAAACAAATGTATCCTGTGAGTTAGCGAAGCATGTCCCATCTGGACCGCAAGGGGAAATTGCGCATGGATCCGGTAGTACCGGAACTGTGGATTCGAAAATGAAAATCAAATTGTTTTAAACCAGATGGTAACACACAGCCGTCTTTCTGCTGTGCAGTTAATGGTATGTCACATACACTCATGTCCAGGGTTTCGTGTTAAAGGAAAACTTCGATAGCAAAGAAAACTAGTTTGATATAGGCATCAGTGGTGTAGCGGTTAACGTGGGGTGGGGAGGGGGGCGGGGGGATGGGAGCCAACGATTAGAGTGGGATGCGAAACGAGCAACCACTTGATTAGGGTCTTGCGCCACTTTTGAGTGAGGATAGCTTGATGAAGATAACGTTATATCCAATTAATTACAGTTCTTTTACATTAGAATAAATCCTACAAAAAGGCCGACGATAAGTAACAATGACAATCAGAAGCGGAATAGAAACATGTCGTGTTTTACTACTTCAATGGTATAATTGTTGTAGCTAAAAAAGTAAATAATTTTCTTAACATAAACGCACTAGCACAATGTTCCCACATCTTTATTACCCTGAACCTATCGCTCTTGATCGTAATGGACACCTTTTCAAGACTCCGGGGCCTAACTCCCCCCCCCCCCCTCCCGTCTGAACAATCTAGGCACTACGCCATTGAAAAGCATATGTGAAAGATCGGTAAATAATTAACCAACCACAATTTGATAATTTATCCTTCATCATTTCGGAGCTTCAATGTGACTGCTGTTACCTGCGTGTAATGTCGAATTTCGAAAAATACAACGCACTGATAATTTCCATGGAAAACGATATAGCCTATTTTATCTACGGGCATGTGTCTACTATGACAAATTTAGAAATTTAAGTTTGGAAAATCTTATTATCCATTTTGTTTTTTAATATCACTCAACTAAAGGAGTAAACAAATCGATCTATACTGGGGAGGGCCAACGTGCACGCAAGAATTGTTATTTCTGATGGAAAATGTTAAGTAGCGCCTAGTATATATATACTACACCGTGGCATGTCCTTTTTACGACCCCCTCCCTCCCCCCCCCCCGAATCCCCCGCCTTGAGACAACTCCATCTCCTCCCGCTGACATTAAACTGAAAAGTAGAAAACCAATCACAAGATGAAGATTGAAACGTTATTCACATCCTGGGTAAGACGATGCACCGATTGTATGTTTCGTAAATACATGCAAAATGGCGACCTTACCTGTTTCTCTGATACCACACAAAACTCCAATTAATCCAGTCGTGCAAATGCATTTCATTGCCAAGTTTTCTAAGACACATCCTGCTCCGTTTTGGCACATATTCGCTACGTCGGGAGGACATGGTGACTGTACACTTCTTCCTGAAAGGACATTTCAAAAAAGCCGTTTAATAATATCACCAAAACTCAAAAGTTTTTTCGCGTTTAATTGCTTTAACTTTGGTGAAAAAAACATCACACGAGCCCTTACTGCGACATCTTACCATGCTTTCTCATTCAACTTAATTCAGTCAAGATGGCGTCTGATAGAATTAAAACCACGATAGGATTTCCTTTGAAGGTAACAATGCCCTCCAAAATATGACAATTAAACCAGCTGTTTCGGATTAAGGCTACTTTGATTAACAAAGACGATAAGCTGTTAGTGCATCTTTGGAATTTTCGTAGTAGAGCGGGATAAGTGTAATGAACCATGAAGATTAGAATTATAGGGGAGAGCGACGCCACTCTTGTAATATAATGGTACAGACAGGGGGTAGGAAGCTTCCAAAAAGTGTGGGGGGCACAACATCAGAGGGGCACTTTCTCATTCCACAACCACCACTCGTTATGCTATAAACCGATACACACCGGCCATATTACTTAAATATATATGATGTTTTAGTATGCTATCGATACTATTTATTGAGACTGTTCATTGTAAACCGTGCTACAAAAAGATATGGGATGCCATTTTAAAAATAGCATGTACAGACTAAAAATATATATTTAAATGAAATATTAAAATTAACAAAGGCTTAAGATATCCAGCAGATAGGGCACATTTGCTATTTTGGGGAAAAGTAAGGGCACGTGCCCCCGGCTTCTACTCCCCTGGGTAAAGACAATCTGTATAGATCCTATCTACCCAGTCGTTTGGTTTTTCGTGCCAAGTTTCTTTCTTGGGTGACTTTTCTTTAAACAAAATCATAATAACCTTTTGTTTACCAATGATATATAACCCATCATTGTTTTACCACCAGTCTCGCGAACACTGTAGAGTAATACATTGGAGGAGCAGAAAGTAGCTAATTAAACCACCTATCTAATATACTCACTAATTTCGCATTGAGGACCGTCCCATCCAGGTGGACACTGACAGGTTTCATCTGTCCTTATGCAGGTTCCTCCGTTCAAACAGGGATCGACAAGATCACATCGGTTAACAATCACTCGGACTGGAAACAAATAATTTGGTCAAATTCCATTTTTACTGAGTGCAAAATCCAGACCACTGATTCAAATGTTGTAACACATTTTCCTAGAATTAATAAGAAGTACATTCATTTACGCCCCCCCCCCCCTCCCCTCTCCCCTAACAAAAACAGTTGTTAGTAACAACTGGTGCAGCAAGTAGTCGCATAATTATCGAAACGTTGTTAAATCCGATTCAGTTTTATTTATGGTCGTTCATGCCAAAGAAAGTGAAATCGAAGCTCCTTATATCTTGCAAATGTGAAGATGTTTGTTCTTTCTGTGTTGCACTTAAAGCGTCAAAAGAATTGACCACAAATATCCTAAAAAAGTCAAATATAGGTCACACATGCTCCAACTTCAAACAGGCATTTCACTTTTATGTATTTTCTCACTCGGACTAGGGGGTTCCATAACAACTCCCTGCTCGGACATTTAATTTAACTGGGGTGTTGGACCTAACTCCGCACACCAAATATATTTTCCACACCCTCCCTCCCCAATCCAAACGGTCAGAATTTGTTATGGAAAATATGTTCTACTTCCCTCCCCCCATGGAAAAGCTCACCCCCCCCCCTCAAAAAGTAAGCTACCACCTCCGTCTGGATGAAATATATAAGTCCCGTGATAAAGATGGAAAACAATATAAGGGAGCGCCCTCGAATATTCCAATACCCTTGGTGCTATTAAAGGGTATAGCGTTGTTGTGACATTGCCCTGAAAGGCGCTCAAGACGTATGCCACATTTTACTGCTCAAAATGAATCTTAAAATGTTTAGCGACGAAAATAACTCGATGCATCCTAGAATCTTACTCGTTTCACACCGTACTCCTGCAAAGCCACTAGGACATTCACACGTGTAACTGTTTCCAGAGTTAGAGCAGGTTCCACCATTGCTACAAGGATTCACGGTACATAAGTCATCTATGAAGAGAAACCAAAATAAATTAAATAAAATACGAAATATAGTAACAACAATCATGTCTATTTACGATCGAATGAGGAGAAACGGTATTGTGAAAGAGAATCAATTTTTAGAAATGCAGAATGATGGGGGTCTACTCAGTGGCGTAGCCACGAGGGGGACCTCAAATTTCTGTCAGCCCCCCCCCCCACAAAACAAAATTGTCAGGATTTTTGTTTAGAAAATAGGTCAGCCCCATCCCCCCTTAGAAAAGCAGTCACCCTAGAAACAGGAGTCTAGTTACACCCCTGGACCTACACCGCCCCTTTTCACCTTTACTTTGTACAATTTACTTTACAAAATAAAACAAAACTGTAAGCAAACTGCTTATCCACTGAAGAGCCTGTGTAGGAGAATGTGTAAAAGGAAGAGGACCTGACGTTTCGATCCTAGCAGGATCTTTTTAGAGGCTGAATGACAAGTAACAGTAATATAAGGGACAAACACACACACAAAATACAGAGAGGTGAATGAGCATGTTAATACAGCAGGTTAATGCTTTAATTACTTAACACAATACATTTCGGGGTTTTTTTCGTACCAAAAGCAAACAGGAGTGACGTCATTGTTGCACACTTATAAATAATGTTTTGTTTTCCTTTAATAATTTCGTCTAATTTTTATACTCCACAAATTGGATGCATCTATAATGTGAATGTATCCATAGGTATTGGTATTTTATAAACCTCACATCCTCTTTAGACAAACAAGCTAGTAACCCTATCAAAATCAAAGTCAAATCAATAGACTGAAAAATAAAGAAAAAACAAAACATTATTTGTCAGTGTGCAACTATGACATCACACCTGTTTACTTCAAGTTCACTTTGGTATAATATCAGATAACTTCAACGTTCAATATCTCAAACACGGTACATACGAATTGAATGCAAATTTCACCAGTCTAGAATGCTTAGATTATGTTCCTGTCTTTAACATATTTAAACGAAATTTTGACCTGGACTATTCTTTTAAGGCAAAATTGATTTCTAAAAATTGGTTTATTTATTCGTGTGTATCATTTATGGCATTATACTCACTGAGTTCGCAGGTACCTCCCAGAAACCCTGTTGCACACGTGCACGTAAAAGGGATAATCTCTGACGGAGACTGAGCTAGACACGTCCCGCCGTTGCGACACGGGTTTCCCGCGCAAACTTCAGCTGCAATGTAGGGAAAAATAAAACAACTATTTAGACATTTTGTGTGAAATGTATATAAAAATGTAAATAAATATATGTTTATAAAATTCACCACCACTTTTATTGTCCAGTTGATCTTTTGTACAGACGGTAACGATATGTATCGTGCGGAGGCTAATAGTAATACAAGCCATTGTTCTTCTACACTGAACAACTGCGTTAAAATATCAGTGTATGCATTGCTTTCATTACACTTTTACGTAATCACAAAACTTTCCTAGCTATAGCGTGCTATAATTGGAGCCAATAAAGCAGATCTTTAATGCAAAAGTTCGGACAATTTCGCATTTAAATAGCCATTCTTATATAAAAGTTTCTCAAAAGGGAAAGGAACACTCCTCACTTTGGACCCCTCCTCCAGCCCCCCCCCCTCCTCCTCCCCTTGTCAAAGCTAAAATCTTATTGTCATCAACTACGAAGCAACCGAACATTCCCTGAAAGCTGCATAATGTCTGTAAATTTGTCTTTGTATATTTGTGATATCTGGTATATTATGCGAGAAGGCTAGAAGTAACTTTATATTTCATGGCAGTGATGGCACGCGTCTGCTTCCGTAGGTAAGTGCTGATTTCGTTCAGTGACTTATAATAATTGTGAAGAAAATCCTTGTTTTTAGAAAAAGTACAGGTTAAAGGTTAACATTACTTATACGTCTGTGTATGTCTACATGTCCTCTACTTGGGAATAACAACTTTTTCTCAATATTTTTCGGCTCGAAATTAATCGTCCCGAGAAATAGACATTTCTTTCGCTTAAGTCCCGAGTAATCCAAACATAACTTTTATACGTTCATTTTCAGCTAAATATGTCATAATTTAAAGATTTTCAATCAAGATGCGGCTAATATTTCGATGTAAATAACTTCATAACAATATCGAAAAGATAATTTACGATCGTTTGGGACAAATTTGAAATACAAACTGTGAAAATAATCGAAAATCGTTTGTTTCCTAAGACGTCCGTGCCCCGTTGTAAACCGGTCGAAGGTGCGCAACTGAGCATTTAGTGAACCTAATGTTATAAATTAACACTAATGTTGACTTTGGGCCTTCCATGCATTATGTTGCTAAATTTCTCGGCTTTCGTTCGTCATCATGAAAATAGTAATCTCTAATCATTTGCTTTATTATAGTAGCTGATAGTTCTGTTATTATAATCAATATTGAAATTTGTTCAAAAAACAATGCATTTGGTGAGATTTCGAGACGTTTGTAAATTCTACGGAGGCCAATACATACCATTGTTCTTCTTCACTGAGCAACTGCGTTAAAATATCAGTGTACGCATTGCTTTTATTACACTTAAATGCAGATTATGGAAAGATTCAAAGCTGAATAACACAAATACACGACATACAGGGAAAGCGTACACATATGGGGGGGGGTGGGGTGGATCGATAGGTATTCCGCCGAATACCCCCCCCCCCCCTTCCGCCGAATACCCCCCCCCCCCCATTCCCACACACCCACGAATATATATAAAGAAAGATAAAGATTAGGAACGAACAAACAAAAAGTCAGCTGCAAAAGTCACAAAACTCAGTCTACCTGGTTGGAATTAATGAACAATGCAATTAATTACCTTCTGTATCCAGATAGGAACCCTCACGTAACAAGCATCTGGCAATAGTTTAGCAGAACACCCCCCCCCCCCCCAACCCGTAGATTATAATATGTTCGTTCTGTGACTACGTTTTTGATCTCTAAAAGTCTAATCCTTTGCAACAAACTTAAGGAAATGTTTGTATCTCTAGTGACGAAAATAAAAATTTCTTGACAATAAATATTTTTTATACGTTTGATAAGATCGCATCCATTCGCATTTCAGCACCTTTATTTATTAATAATTTCTTCACCGGAGGTGGTAACTCCCTCCTCATTATCCCCAACGTAAGGTTATGTTAGTAACTACTTTGGATTTCTTTTGTGGGCGTTATGTAAATCAAAATATGTTTCTTTTTGCATCTGAGCTTTGGTAATTTTTAAACTAATTTTTGATCTGGTCTTATACGTATTACCTGTAAGTTCGATGCAAGTTTACAGCATCTATATGAGATCAGTGTGGCGTGAACCATTTATAGATTCTGTCTTTAAATTCGGGTTACTTTCTCAATAACAATAACAAATTATTTTCTAAAGTTTTTGCTCAAGGTTTTAAGAAAAAAAAAACTTTTACGGCTGCTGTGGTTGATTTTGTGAAAATGTGCAACAATATTGATAAAAATATAAGTAAATATAGAAAATGCTCAGTCTGGGATCCATGGAGTGAGTGGGTTCCACCCTCCCTCTTTTCAACCCTACACAAAAGCTGATAGTGGTTATTAGCACAACCTTACTCCAAGATCTAATTATAGACCTAATCTATATAGCCTAGACATACCTCAGATTTCGTCATTTCACTTCTGGAGTAGAAACCTTAGTTACTTTTTAAATAATGTGAACTTATTAAACAAAGGAATTCGGGAATAGGTGAACCAGTTACTATGATATGACCTCCACTCACACAATAACGGAGGCATAACGGAATCTTTTGTTGTCAGATGTAGAAGAATTAAAGAACAATGTTAGGGTTTATGAGTCACTCTAAAGTTAAAATATTTCTTTTGTTTGAGAAAGGAAATAGAAGAAGCTTTGACACATATAAAATATTGTGAATTTAAATTTATAATGTGAATTTAAGATCAATTGAAAGTCTGAATCTAAGACGAAATGGACGTAGTTTGGCCCTTCATTGCTTCCTTAAATCCCGTACAATATTTTAATTGTACTTTTATATCTTCAAAATACGAAACGCGTGTTGAGATACTACCTAAAAGTTTGTTGTTTAACTAGTTGCGCTATATCGATATCTTTAATATACGTCGAGCGCCCTCTTTTATTGGAAACCATGTGTAACGACTATAAAATATGATAATAAGTATCACGGGGCAAAGTATCGGCCTAAAACGAACACATCTGCCTTTCTTTGCAAACAAATATATAACACTGGTTATTTTTGATCATTTGACTTTATTATGATCAGTTAATACGGATAGCAACTGTCAACAAGCCTCCAATTTCACATTAAAAAGGCAATTTACTCTATCGATTTCTAAACTCAAATCCATTAATTGAATTCGTTTTCTCTCAGTATAGGAAGAAACTACAAACAAAATCAGTAGAAATCAACTTTCTGTAATATGAAGTTCTTAGGGAAAGAGTTCCCCTTTCTGACAATGATCATGTATTCTATACTGCACAGAAAACCCCAAGGGAAGTCCTAAATTTGCTAAGTTACCACAAGTTACTTATTGAACTAACTTTCAACGTTCAGCCACAAAGCCCCTTATCAGTTTGATTGCATTATTATCTAAACATCTAAACATAGCACTTTGAGTTTGTTAATCCATGGAACTTACGCAACAGATAACTGTTCAAACAAACTAGCATATTTTACGAGAAAAGCCCATTAAAATGGCTTTAGAAGCTTATTCTTTGATGGGGTACGTTTTTAATTTGTATACTGGTAGCCTAGGGGATGGACCTAACAGGAGGGGTGTCCCAGTGGGCTGGAGGAGGGGTCTAAGTTGATGGGTGTCCTTTGAGAATCTTGTATATAAGAAAGAATGGCTCCTTAACTGCGAAACCGTGCGATCTTTTGCAACTTATTATAAATAATATTTTAATAATTAATATTCAAGAACTTAAATACTTCGATTGGACCTACAAAATTTTCTTAATTTTGTTGACAATGATCAAGCTTATAGACATCAAGTTTAACACATCTCTTTTTTATAAAACAAACAATTGAAGGGAATTTAAGCACGTACAAGGCTTTGTTAAGTTGGGGTTTGATTTCTAAAAGTTGTGGACTGTATGCCAGTGCAGAGGTAAAAGGGGGGGGGGGGTAATCTTAGGACGCCACAGCCCCATACATTGGAGTCGGCTTCATTGACCCCAGGGCTACTCCTCTCCTTGTTTTAAATTAATGGAAATCTCTTCTTGTTAGAAACTGACCTCTTCTTTCTCGCAGAGAGAGAAAAAATATTGACAGAAGTTTCAAAACTTACGTATATCGCAGAATCTGCCGGAGAATCCTGCATCACAATCGCACAATTGTGTACCATCAACGTTGGGAGTACAGGCACCGTTTATACATAACTCGGGGCTTTCCAAGCAAAGGTTGGCTGAAATAAATGGTATCATTATAAATTTGAATATTTTATTTCAAATATAACATAGAATTAACTCGAAGAAGTTTATAGAGTGGGCAGAACAAGGGGGGATAGCTAAAAGTTTTTGTTTGATGTTTCCACGGTATATGCAGCTTGTTTGTCTTTCGGCAACGACTTTCATGTGAGAAGGTTATGTGGAGTGAGGGGGGGGGGGGGGGTGGCAGATATGTTTCGTGGAAGTGAATCCGGGGGTGTACTTTCTACACTTTGTCTCTCTCGATGATGGTTCTGCCATGTTAAATTCGCATGTATTTATAAATATAAGATTCATTTCAGTAGAATACTATTTTGCTTTCTATCAAACATCATTTTTATAGCCACGCTAATATAACAGATTATCGATGACACTAAGTAACAATGAAGTCGATGCCCCTACTGCATTCAGTTTGCATATATTATAATTATTAAAACGTCAATATACATTAACGCATTATCGGTTTTACGCAGGAAGGAAGGACATTTTTTTGGCTTATGCTTAATCTATCGTTATTCTTAATTGGTAAGTAGTAGGACGGGCAATGTGAGAGGAACGAAAATCCCAAAATGTTTGGGGCTGCATGGTCTGGGGGAAGGAGGGAAGCATAGGTGTGTGTGTAATGCAGGGAGAAAACAGGAGGGTCAGGTGGTAAGGGCAACCCCCCCCCCCCTCTGCACCCTCAAAACCTATTACCCTCCAGAATCCGCCTCCCCCATCTCACTAAATCCAAACAAGTTTAGCGGAGGGATCAACCGATGATAAGATGACGGTTCATGTGTTTCTTACCGAAAGAGCAAAATCTGCCAACAAACTGAGAACTACATCTACACTCGACGTCAATCTGTCCAACGTTCGTGCAGATTCCTCCATTCTGACAAGGGGACGATGAGCAAGGCAAAACTTGAAAGAAAGAAAAACAAAACAAACCATGGAAAACATTTATTTCAGGCTAGTCATGTAGCGGTCAAAGGAACATCGTTATTGGTTGCATTGTCACATGCAATCCTGATGTCGCCAAGCTTTGTCTTCGCGCTAATAGAGTATGTGGGACTTAAGCTTGACCACTCTGCCCGGCCTACCGGGCACATCCCTCAGTATTCGAGATGAGACGTCGTTTTTTATGAGATGTTCATTGTAGCACATTAGAACTTGAAGCAAACAGATGTGATGTCACAGAAGCACACACAAAAACTGTTGTGTCATGTCTTTTTATTCTGAAATTTCATTGCAATTTCTACTTCAAAATTGAGATGCATTTCAGGATGAAATCCACTACTGGTATTGGTTTATTGGTGACAGGAAAATCCCCTTAAGTTAAGTTGGAACCCTATCTAACCCAATGTCAAAACAAAAAAAATTAAAAAAAGAAAGTAAAATCATTTTGCTGGCAGTGTGCAACTATGACATCACACATGCTTGCTTCAAGTGAGTCATCTCAGCTTGTACTAAACTGTGACAATTTTAATAACCAATATCCGGGGTAAGCCATGTTAATATTGGATTAAAATTTCAACAACGATGCTTAGAATGCGTTCCTCTGTTTATCACGTTATAAATCTCCCATCGACTGTATCCTTACATTTTCCGGTCATGCACCCTCAATGCATCCCGGAAGGCCTATTTTGGTCTATAATTTTTAAATCCTCAATCTTTGGGAATGGCATTGAGTCTGATGCAGAGAACCTCCAGGAATACACTTTTCAAAATGTTTAGCAATTTCTGACGACTTAATTGTGAGCGTAACAGGTGACCTTGTTGGAAACATATTACATTGATACAGCACTCGTGGTTTAATTAAATTAAGAAAGTTTATATTTCAAAACTATATCACAAACTTCTACAAAACCAAATCGAAAAAATAAGGGAATATACTTACAAATATCGCAGTTTTTACCAATGTGTGTTAATGGACAATTTATACACTCATAGTCGGTACCATCTTGAATTGGACTACATGAGCCGCCATTTTGACAAGGATTTGGAGAGCAAAGGGCGGCTGGAAGGCAAAAAATAAACAAACAAAAAACAGCCATATTACCTGATTGTGTCAGAAAATATGTCAGAAAGAAGGTCAGAAACGTATCCGTTATAATATTATTTTCTCTCAAGTGCCATTAATTTGATCATTGCATATTCATAGATACCAGTAATTAAGTCAGATCATACTAATGTTTATGCATGAGACGTAACCCTATAACAGCCAATTGGGACAATTTCCTAATGCTAACACCTCTCTAAACTGTACTCCAATATCATGCTTCAAAGCACTGGTATTGACAGTTCAAACAGTACCCTGATCTGATATAGAAACATGATATTCACACTGCTCGTACTGACAATACGAGTGCTCTGAAGTGGGACATGACACTACAGTATGGAAAAAATTGTCCCAACTGGGTACCCTATAAGGACAAAAGGCTATATAATACCATACCTGTGTCACAATACTGGCCAACCCATACATCGGTGCAAGTGCATCTTTGGACTATATCTGTACCATCCTCGGTAGCGGAACATACCCCACTGTTTTGACAAGGGCTGCTCTCCAAACAAGGGTTTGCTATTGTATAAAGATAAAAACAGAAATGTTGATGAAATTCAAAACACACAAAAGCTTAAAAGATTATTTTCTAATAGAAAATACCATGTTTCACGAATCGATTGGTTCCTTTCAAAAGTATTTTGTTGGACATGATCCATGTATTTCAATGTGTGGTACAGGCTCACGGTAGTATATGAAATTATTGTACTTCGAGGGGGTTTCTTCGCTTCCCCCACTTCTGCCCCCTCCCCTCCCTTACCACGTCCTTCCCACTACCACATCTTTCACAATCCATCAAAACCTGAGCTCTATATTTATATACTTTTATAGATATCGGAGCGATATGAAAGTCACAGCTCCCCTGCCCTCGTCCCTCCTCCTCCTCCTCCTCCTCCTCCTCCTCCCCCTCCTCCTCAGAAACAAGCTCCCGTAAAACTTAATCTGTCTTCACCCTGGTCCAAGTTATTTCCTTACCGATTTCACAAGTAGGTCCGAACCAATCCGATGGGCAAGTGCAAGTGAAAGAACCACCGTTTAAATCCTGACATTGTCCTCCATTTTGACAAGGAGATAGTCTCACACAGATTGGATCTGAGACAGAGGGAGAGGCAATTTATTAAATCAGTTGGGTATGTTTGGTAGTACGTAGAGTCTCTCGATGTGTTAAAATTATATATAGCAAACAATGTAATAGTAACAATATGCTGTGATATATATATATATATATAGTTTGAATTTTACACTAGAATCAGCAAATATGCAGGCAAGGAGGTATAGGATGTACAACTCAAGGGTGTAGAGGGTGTACAACACAAGGGTGTAGAGGGTGTACAACCCGAGGGTGTAGAGGTTGTACAACCCGAGGGTGTCAACTCAAGGGTGTAGAGAGTGTACAAATCAAGGGTGTAGAGGGTGCACAACTCAAGGTTGTAGATGGTGTACAACTCAAGGGTGTAGAGGGTGTACAACTCAAGGGTGTAGAGGGTGTACAACTCAAGGGTGTAGAGGGTGTACAACTCAAGGGTGTAGAGG
Organism: Apostichopus californicus; assembly: GCA_020650975.1. Classification (NCBI taxonomy): domain Eukaryota; kingdom Metazoa; phylum Echinodermata; class Holothuroidea; order Aspidochirotida; family Stichopodidae; genus Apostichopus; species Apostichopus californicus. The sequence continues at coordinate 33,970 of JAIPMN010008475.1, forward strand.
GTGTACAACTCAAGGGTGTAGAGGGTGTACAACCCGAGGGTGTCAACTCAAGGGTATAGAGGGTGTACAACTCAAGGGTGTAGAGGGTGTACAACTCAAGGGGGTATATGGTGTACAACCCAAGGGTGTAGAGGGTGTACAACTCAAGTGTATAGAGGGTATTCAACTCAAGGAGGTATAGTATGTACAACTCAAGGGTATAGAGGGTGCCACTCAAGAATGTAGAGGTGTACAACCCGAGGGTGTTAACTCAAGGGTATAGATGGTGTACAACTCAAGGGTGTATGTGGTGTACAACCCAAGGGTGTAGAGTGTGTACTACTCAAGTACTCGTTACAAATCTATATACATTAGTATCGTACTACGAGGCTTTAATGACAATATTCTGCAGTGCACATGCGGTGTTTCTATAAGTTCTAATTTAATAAGTTACCTCCATCTTGGATAGTAATTAAGGTCGTTATTTCCCTCTCGTCTAATCTCAAGGTGTTGTTTTCCAAAGATACGTCTAAGATGGTCACGGACAACATTTCATCTCCTTCATTGATACCGTCATCCAATGCCTCAATTTGAAAGAAAACACATGGATAGCTCTGATTGGTTGACACTGTGAATTCACCTAAGGGCAAATCTGTGATGACGTCATTAGGTGACGCTGTGTCTAGATCCACCGACAAGAGCACTACAAGAAAAATATAAAAAAAGAGAGAAACAATTAAAATATTTCGTTAACTTACAGTTAATCTTACATGTTTTTATATTAGGCATATGGTATTTACATAAATTGGTTATGCTGAAACGGCCCACTCAATCACCCCCCCCCCCTCCCTCCCCACAGGTCAAATCCGGCCCTGCTGAATTCCCATAGCAGTGTACGTCTTTAGTTTCAGTACTCCAGTTTGATATCATTATATTGAGGTCAATGTCTAAAATTTGACATATTAACTGTTTTTTTTTGGGGGGGGGGGCAATGACTCGTCGATTGGGATAGAGTTGTCGACCAAACGTAGAAATATGCTCCAAACCTCGTTACATGTAAGTTTTCGAGTAAAAAAAATGTCTTACCATTCGAAAAGTTTTGCACACCAGAGTGGCATACTTGTAACGTGATGTTTCCAGCACCTTCCGTTAATGTCACATTTGAAGGGCTTATCGAAA
>JAIPMN010008476.1:0-11241 GCA_020650975.1 Apostichopus californicus
TGTTATTCCAATATATTTTCTAAAACTTTACTACTTATTTTTTTTTAATATTCACATCAATACATATTTCTTTGAATATTTATGCCAATGTCCTTTGAATATTCATTCTTGTACAGGACGAGAGAAGCAAGATGGACCAAAAAGGTAAATCATTAAGATGATTACTTCAATCTCTCTTCTTAAGTGCCTTGACTCATTTTATGCCCTGGGAACCTCTGGAAGTCTGATTTGAAAGTATTCGAGGCCTTTAAGAGGAACCCTTAGCATCCTAAGAAAAGTATAGGTTATAATAATAAAAAAATTTAACAAGAAACATGAGGGCCCCAAGTTGAACACTCCATGGACCTTGTGACATGGTTAAGTCAACATAATATGTAGAAAACAAGATTTGTATTAGAAAACTTAAATTATCGTACAACTTTAAAGTTGTGACTGCTCAGGTGTCATTTTCGATGGATATATCTCCTGCAAATATGATGATTGTTTTTCTTTGCTGAACAAACATGTTTTTCATTGTTCATGAAAATTGAAAAAAGTACAAGACTTCATAGAAACGCTATAAAGCTACTTTTGTAATCTGTAAAGACCACAGGAGTTTCATTTCTAAATTACTTTGGTCAAAGGAAGAAGACATTCATGGTCCAAGCACTGTTAAGTTGATGCAAGTTAGAGGAAATTCAAAAGCTATCGGCACATTTTGTCTTCTGCACCATTGAAAAGATATTCACATCTTACATTAATGCTTCTGTTATTAAAGGCAATGCATTTTTATCCTTCTTTTAGCTTGATAAATCTTCCAACAACAAATTCTACTGCGCATCTTTAGGATGACCTGTCAAACATCAATTACGCTAGAAAAGAAACCTATTGCACTGAAAACATTTCTTCTCTGTTATTGTTGTGGGAGAGGGTGAGGGGGAAGGGGGAGGAGGGAGAGGTTAGGAGGAGAGGACCTAAAGGCTGTATTTTGTGTTGTGTTGTGTTGTGTAGACTGATGAAGTCATGTTATATCCCTCAATCTAAGTATAAAGGAACCGATACTGTTTCAACTATTCAACTAAATACTTTATAATTATTTAATTATCATGCAATTATTTAATCAATATTATTTATTATTTAATTATCTAGTTAATTAGCAATTTATTTACAGTGTAATACAGACACTTTTTATGTCCCACAAATTTAATCCTTTATTCTGTCATAGACAAACGTGCAGACAGGTTTTTTCCCTAATTTTGATTGATTTCTGGTGTGATTTCAGTATAGATTCAAGTAATAGATAATATCGCTCGGTAAATCCTCTCTCCTTTATTCGCTCCGTACGTGCGGTATCGTCAGATTGCCGCTGCCGTACAAAGCCGATGTAACCATCTAATTACGAGATGAACCTTTAATAAGGCGGTTAATTTGTATGCTTAACAGACTGCATGATCCAGTCCTTTTTCATTAAGAAGCATCCGCCAATGTTTACAGGTTAATTATTTTAAACCACATGTGGTATTGACATGGTAAAGGTCAGGTATTAATTAGAACTTTCTTTCTTTGCTTGGAATGGTCTGTAACTAATTGGCAGACTATAATTCTATACAGAGCTGCTCCATTCTGGGAAATGGATCTCTAACGAGTATTCTGTACCGATGTCATCGGGGATGTTATCCCGTAAAAGTCTCCCCGTTTTTTATCTCTCTCTCTTTACAACTGCGGAATAGTTAATTTGTATTTGAAGCTTGAAACATTTCCCTTCTACTGTAAACTCGGGGTTCCATGAAAAAAAATCTTGCGAACGTTGACATGGATGTTTTCTCTAGTTAAACTGGATAGAAATGATTACTTTTAGGCAGAATCTAGTCTTTATATGCCACAAATCAAGAAAGAAGAATCCTTTAATGGCTACTAAAGTTTCAAAAGGCTCTTCCAATATTCAAGATATCCAGCTCTAAGGTATACATCTCTGGAATGCCTCTTTAAGCAATTTCAAATGAAATGATGAGTTAACTCCTCAGACTTAAATGTTACAATGCTAATCCATTGTTTTAGAAATTCACAAAATAACTCCATCAAAATATGATAAATTTCAATATATTAACATCAAAAAATCCCCTCGGACGACATTTGATATCATTTCACCTTGACAAATTTGTACTTCATTTGTAAACCAGGGATGAGCCTGGGGTAAAAAAAAAATCACGGAACTTTGCAAAAATTGTGGTATAGGCTCCAGTTTGTGTATGCTACAGTGTGTTAGGATAATAGTTTTTGTCCCCAAGGTAGAAAAATCACGGATATTTCGCGAAAAAAGCTCATGCCTGGTAAACATGTTAATGAGACTCAGATATTTAAAGTGTTGATAATTTCTCAAATATTTAAACCACACTGTCATACAACCTGGACAGTTAGCAAACGTCTTTCAAAAAGATCTACCACATATCACAACTTAATGTTGTGCGATTCTTGAGTCGTCCTCCTCTAAGAAGAAGAACATGTTATCGATGCATCTAGCAGCAATGACGCAGTCTCTACGGATCTACTGTTGCCAGACGCATAAAAACTTCAAGAAACATTAACAATTCATGTCCTTGTAATTAGACACGCTATCAGGATGTGCTGTTATCATCTATTGATGCATAATGTTTGGAAAACAATTCGGTTCTACCTTCAAACGATCCCATTAAACTTACCAGCCCTAAGAATAATTTGAGACGATTGATGAGAAGTGGTTTATATCAAAAGCTTGACAAACAAAACAAGAACAAAAATATTTTAAAAAAACCCTCCTCTTTGACATGTTTACTGCAAGTTATAATGGCATGGTAGAGTAGAGTTACTTCATGAAACACAAGGTAAAGATTGTTCCATGTGTGAACATTTTCAATGTCAGGTTCTGTGGCTTCTGACTAAAACACTGGCGTTTGTCCGAGAGGGCAATTGGGTTCCTCAGAGTGGAAAATGACAACAAACCTATAATTTTCATCCTGAATAATATTTGATGTCATCCAATCTCAATCCCTAAAGGGTCAGTTATTGCAAAATGTTGCAAAATATTGTTTGAAGATTATTTAATTATTCCACGTAATTTAAAAATCATTTCCTTAGAAACATGTTTACAAACTTTCAAGACCTTACAGGTTCAGCAACAACACCTACTTATATTTGTAAAATCTTTTACATCCATTGCATCTGTTCCGTAAACAAACTTGTTAAGACACTACTCATGTTTATTAAAAAATATTAATTGTTTGAACTTTAGGCAAATTAAATTATGGCAATATGATAACAATAACTGATTGAATTGGATAACTAAAATAAGATAATCATAATCAAATTAAGTCCGATATATCTTTTTTCCCATAACGAAGAGCCAGTCGGTAGCTAACAGGCAGGGAAATAAATTTTAGGACTAAACCAGTATATACATTCATCCATTTTATCTATATAGTATGCTATGAATACTGTATTTGATATATATTTTACTACCAAAGCTATAGCCTATTCAAAGTATTTGCTAACTTTGCTTATTATTTTGCTTATTATTTTGCTTACACCAGTATACATTCACCCATTTATCTATATAGTATGCTATGAATACTATATTCGGTATATGTTTAACTACCAAAGCTATAGCCTATTCAAAGTATTTGCTTATTTTGCTTATTATTTTGCTTATTTTCCTTACACCAGCATATACATTCACCCATTTATCTATATAGTATGCTATGAATACTGTATTCAGTATATATTTAACTACCATAGCTATAGCCTACTCTAAGTATTTGCTTATTTTGCTTATTATTTTGCTTATTTTGTATAAACCAGTATACATTCATCCATTTTATCTATATAGTAAGCTATGAATCCTGCATTCCGGATATATATAACTACCAAAGCTACAGCCTATTCTAAGTATTTGCTTAATTTTCTTATTATTTTGATTATTTTCCTTACACTAGTATACATTCATCCATTTTATCTATATAGTATGCTATGAATACTGTACATGGTACATATTTTACTACCAAAGCTATAGCCTAGTTTAATTATTTTGCTTATTTTGAAGACACGCAGACTTTCTTGAGGACATAATAAAATCTCTTTTAATTGCCCTGATAACCAGAAAAGTCTGACGATATGCATTTGTAACTCCCTGTACGGTATTCTTCACAATGGGGAGATGATGTCAGCTAAATGGCAAAGATAAAATCAGCTACTTTAAGCAAAGAGAGAGAGAGACAGACTTGTAAAGCAGTCCATCTTTTAATTTATTCCCTAAAACCGATGACAAGAGCTGACAGATTTTTCTAGGTTGATAACTACTTGGGAATTATCTTTATGATGAGTTAACACTTTCAATTCCTGTTACACAACCTGTTTAAATACATCTATGTAATATATGTATGGTTGAATTAACAGAGCAGTCCGTCAGAAACCAGAAACCGACATCCAACTCTCGCTGCGTGTTTGATTCACTTCCAACAACACTGGATCTGGCATGAGTTTCGTCATCGGAAACAAGATGATATGTAACGGGAAAAGAGACGACATCGCTCGGCCCGGATATATATTAAGTCTTAAAAAAGATTCTCTCAGAGAGAGATATTTTTGCTTCTCTCCAAATGAGAATTTTCATCCAAGCGGGTTTTATGATTAAAAGTGGAAGCAAAAAAGTGTAAGTACAAATAGACTGTTCAAATGATTTAGAAGTTTACTTTCAACTAGCTATTCAGGGACAGACACAGATTTTTTTATTATGTTGTTTATATCACATGCAAAGATTTCCGGATTTATTTCTTTAACCTCTACATTATGAAGAACAGACAAAGATCATTTTCAGCTCAATTGCCATGATGTCATCACTAACTTGGTTGTTGCCAGATGCAATCATAAAGTGTTACGAAATTTAATTATCGATGATACAAGAAGGCTACCAGGACGTGGTTTTGACGTAAAAGATTGAGGAAACTTTCCAGAAATTTTGTTTCATATCATCTGAAAGATCCTATTAATAAAATGACGATATAATTACACAGTTCAAAATTTTGGAAATCTTAATTGCTTTTAAGAGTTAATAAATAACTTAAAATCTAAAGTGGATCAACTTTTTTTTATTACTTGCTAGTTATGTTTAAATACGATTTCTACCGATGAATTAAAAGAACTTTTCTCTTGATGCTGTCAATGTTCTGTATCTAATCTGCCTTATGGCAAGAAATCTTGGATTATCCTGAATTATCAGAACCTGCAATATCGCTCCTCATTCCACGTACTAGTCAAAACCAGAGGGATTTAAATTGAGAACGATTTACTATAATTAGCTGGTTCATTTCCAAGATAGGTACACTTTCTTCCACTTCCCAAGGGATACACTCGACTAAAAGTAACCCTGCAATGTCACGTAAAAAGACAAAAATACTCTCCCTGCAAGAGGTTCACGTACCTGTTCGTGATAGTCGTTAATTAACGTGATTTGATACCGGTATCTAAATCCAACCTGATTACAGTACTCACACACTCACATAGCCTACAGCAGTGTCCATTATTATGAAATTCTTGCAGGCCTCTAGGCTATTAGTAAATTGTACATTTATTACATATATTAAAAGTCAAATTTTGAGGGTTCACTTTAAGACCTACAGTGTCATTCTGACAAAAATGTGAAAGTATTCCCATGTAATATCTGAAACATGCCCCATGCTATTAAACTAAGAGCTATGGTGTAGAAACCAATTGCTTATTACTGACTTACCAGTTTATACTATTACAGTAAACTGTACACTTTTGAAATCTTTTATAATCTTAATTTGATTTAAGTATTGAAAAGTGATACTTTTGTAACATTTTCATGGTTGTCAATGATTATTGTACTTTCATCAAAACGCATTTTTTATCTCTCTCTTGGCAGAAATATAATTTTGCTCTTTGGATAAATATATTAAATATAATATATATTAACACATTTTCAGCTGCAATGATTCACTCTGCTGTTACCAGATGCAATAAAAATATCATCAAATTAGAAAAATTCATATCTTTGCCATACAAAATGCTATAAGGATGTGGTTTCGACCTAAAGATGGAAGAATATTTCCAGCAATTTTGCTACGAAAGCAATCAACATGTCTTTTGATGTATGCTTTTGATGCTTTAGTTTGACTGTAGTCAAAGTTTCAGCAAAAATCCCTATACCCAGCCCTACTACCACAGTAACTACCTCTCATCCTACATGTTTGGGGTTACTTCAATAGGCAAACAAACCATGATAATGTACCTAGGGACCTTTAATGCTAATCCCACCCACCCACCCCCCCCCCTTTCCTTCGTTATCCATCATTCTAACGTGATTCTTATAGGGTACATCAGTACTGGATTGAAATGTAATTCTGGCAGTAATCTGCAACACTACTGATTCTAAAGTCTGCGGATAACAGAATATACATCACGTTTCTCATTTGGAAATTTTACACTCGAAGATTAAAACTAAAACCTAAAGAGGACTGAATGATGATGAACACGATTTTCAACTGGGTTAACTTAGATACAAAGCGACCACTTCTCAATAATTCAAAATCTGACCTTTATTTTAATATCCGACATTACATCTCGGTGAGACACCGTGCATCTTTCAATTATTTTCGAGGTGCCCGAAGTTCTCTGTCATTACAAGCCCTTGCATATCAAGTTTCATGCATGTGTGCATTTTCAATTCTTGCTCTTTCAATACAAAGAAGAGTCAGTCCCAACCAACGCAAAAAAAGAAAAAAAAAATTGTTTCATTAATTCTTCTGACCGACAGCTTTTCTGTAATATAGGTCAGAGTTGGCCAGATTAAAATTGGACCACCAAAAAAAAATTATGTCTAGATTGAAATGCTTCTGAATCAATCGAAAAAAACTTTCCGTGTATTTTTATGCTAGTATTTACTGTCACAGCATTTCATCCGAATGTATAGCTACATGTTACAGACAAGCCCGGAATTATTGACGTCAAAGTTAAAAAGCTATCTTCCAGGAATTAATTATGACAATATTAAAGGGATACAAAATATTTCCGTAAAACTATAACAGATAGTTGCAACCAGAGAAAAGACATAGTTCACTTTGTGATATCTGTTTTACCTCCATGGTGATATTCCCCGAATAAATGGTCTAGATGTAATACACATATTGATTATGCTGACAGCAAACAGAACAGGGACTTCACTTACATTAAAGAACATTATTGAGTTTGATGCATTCTCCACTTTATACCCTCCCCCTGCTCACTCCCCACCCCCACCCCCGACCCCTTCTGCAAAGACACTACCAGACTTGATTATAGAAACAAATTAATGCTAATGAAAATCTTCCAACATATATGTAAGCATATATTTAATTTCATTTTCTTTTAGCATAAACTACAGTAAACAGTTCAATATGAGGCGATAAAAACTGGCATTTCCTTGATCTGCTCTGCGAGGAAAAAATGTGGAAACTGCAATAGAAGACAGACAAAATATTTCTACAGATATTCTCTATTTGTAAAAGAAAGAAGTACCTAAGTTTACAGGACATTTAATAAAACAACAAAGTTTCATATCATGAAATTGCTTTACGCCCTGCCATATCTGTACAGCTGATGTGATTATTATTCATATATTCATTAAACAAATTATAGAGAAGAACTTAATTATATTTTTGTTTTTTCTTTGAATTATGACAAAGTGAACCTTGAGTTTTGTATCTGCTCGATGCGTGTGAATCATTAGCTACAAAACAAACAGACAATCCTCCCTTTAGTCAACTCCATGCAGTAGCCAATCATAACTGATAATACACAAATGAGATCTCCCTATAGGATCAAGCAGCCAATCAGGGTAGACGTTACAAAGGATTATACTTAATACCACCTACTGTAAGGTCAAGGATACTCATATATACGTTCTGCTATTTGGTTTCTGGTTCATTAATTTATAGAGTTTTTTAGTTATTTCAGGTGTAGCAAAAACCCAAGCATTCATCTTTATTTTATTTAACAGAGAGAATCGGGATGATCGATGAACAACTTCCCTGAAAAGGCTCGAGTAGATCAAGTTTGCTTTCGAGAGATATCCAGGTGCAAAAGTCACCGCTTGTTATTTTTTTGATATCGTGATGTTCACAAGTTAAGGTGAAAACTCTTTAGTTTTCCCTTGATTTCAGTATTTTTCATGGTGAATTATTTTACTAACTATTAATTCATTATTTATCAATTATTTTTGACTCACGAAAGAACATATATATTACGTATCCCGGTGAAATTGAGTGTAATTTCCTACATTGCGTTTTTGTGATAATTCATAGCTGAAGTTTTTTGCAGTTCTTGTCATAAGTGAACTTAAAGCAAACAGGTTTGTTATCATCATTGAACAATGACAGCAAAATGTTTTTTCTTTTTCTTTAGTTTTTGTGTCACTTTATTGTTTTGACCTTTGACAGGGTTCCAACTTTCCCCTTCGCGATATAAAGTTATCGATGCTCCAATGGCAGTTGCGTGTTCATATGTTAACGCATCCCATCCCAAGTCGCCCGGACTCAATTGCCCGACATGTGGTTTGTACAAGCAATCAGTGTCGCCTTTCAAAATCAAATCTGCACATAATGTTAATAATAATAATCATAATTTAGCACTATTTTATTATGTAACAGTCATGAATCATAAAAACTTTTCAAGAAAGAAAAATACAATATTTTCTTGGGGACTGGCTCACCAGTCACATACTGCGGGGAATCCAAAATAAAAATAAAAACCACGAGATACAAGCTTATTTTCATTGTTATCTACAATACATTCAAGATAATCGTTAGAAACTATCATTGTTCATCTCAAAGTCAATTCTTGAATATATATCTTTATGCTATTATTTAATATCTCTCATCTTTTTTATCTAAGTTTTCATCATTTTTCTCCTCCTTCCTTATATCACCTCCCTATATTGCCAGACCTTTTTAAAAAGCCTTGGATCTATATGAATTATTTCATTAACTATAGTTGAGTGTTCCCTCGGGGGTATCATATTTTAGCAGAGAGAGCGCCCCCCCCCCCCCGGATCAGGACATTGAAGCATGATCGCATATATTCATGAGATTTAAATTGAAGCTAAAGTGTCTGCTGCATTCAAACCACTTAAAAAATGGAGGAAACCAAGAACAGCTTTTTTTCTTTCTTACTGTGTTAGATGTAATAAATGTTTTACTGTGTTAGCTTTTCTTTTTCTTACTGTGTTAGGTGTAATAAATGTTTTACTGTGTTAGGTGTAATAAAAGTTTGCAAAATTCTGTTGATACTACATCTAAGAAAGAAATTTCAAACAGTTATTAGTCTATCTTGTGTTTATTACCACTATTTAACTGTAATACTAACTATTTTGAGGGTGGTGTTTGAATATTACTCTTTTTCCAAGGTTAAGATATCTACTATGGTTGTACTATATACAAAACACTGTTGTATGTATGTATTTTAGATCCCCCAGGAACTTGCGAAGAAGCCATCATTGGCTTATGAAAGCCGCAAGCTGACCGAAGTCAGTCTCTTAGATTCATATTTAAAGTCCATCATTATGAATTGTCAATTGTCAACAACTCTGTAACTGGACGACATACATTAATCTTGGAGTGACTCGAACTCGGGACCTTATGATTTGAAAGGTACCAAGGTTAACCACTGTATAGCCAAAGTATAGCAAACAATTTTATAATTTATGAAATACTCAACAGGAGGTATGATATTACAAATTATGCATCCATTTACTCGAAACAATTTAATTCCTACACCTCAGAATCTCAACTGCTCTTTCCTTGACATGAAATCACCGATGTTGTATCGATTCCTGGCAATCTGACCTAATAAGCTAAGGATGACAGAAATTTCTTAGGTTTATCAGCATTCAATTCTTGTTTACAAGAGATATTTGAAGATATTACCATGAGACAATACCTGGAACTAATGATTCTAATGGTAAAACCTGGAGGGTATGTACCTAGAAATCAATTTGTCTTCATAAAGTTAGGTTGTGTACTGAGAAAGTCAACAGTATGTTAGGCTATTCAAACACTTCTACTACAGTAATATACTACTTCTCTCTATATCAACCACAAAGCAGAGATTCAGGAGCCCCCTGCATCCCCCTCCCTCCCCCTCCCTCCCCCTCCTTTCCCCTCCCTCCCCTCCCTCCCTCCCACCCACTCAAAAATAAAATAGTAAGGATAAAAGGTTGCAGCTAAAAGATAAAACTCTTGCCAAAACAGAAAATATACATTTTTGAATTAATGCAAAAGGTAAGTCATAAATGTGAATAGGAAAAAAGTCCTATCAAATATTGTAGCAATAGAAATTGGTTTACACTTGTTTGATTAGAAGCTTAAAATCTCCTTTGCATTAAAAACATCTGCTGTTTTCTTTTATCCTAAATTGTTTTAAATATGTCCTTCAGGGGTTACACATGTTATTGAGTGAGTTCTGAGAACTTAAAACCAAACATCTCTGATTATTTCTCAAATAAATGGAATAGAACTTTACAAGGAGAGTGAGTGTTTGATGAAACATATGAATCATTCAATTTAAACAAAAATAAGAACAACTAAAAACACAAGGACATTTTATGTGGTTATAAAAGGAAATATAATTTAAATAAAACACAAAATTACTTTTTAGCACTTTATGCTTGTAGACAAAAGGTGGAGTCACTTTTCAAATTATTCTATAGTCTTTATCCCCTGGCACAGCAATAAATAAGCCATGCAATAAAAACAAGGACATAATTTCAACAAAGATTTTTTTGTCAACAAAATTATTTCCAGTGTTATGATGGAACTTTCTCCTCATTGAGAGAGGCCTGTGAACATGGCAAACATGATGATAGGGGTGGGTGGGAAAGAGGGGGAGGGTGGGGGGGGGGAGAGGTAGGATCTCACTCATAATGCTCCCCTCTGAATTCCTCACCTATTCAATCAATTTAAACATTTAATACCATTCTGTGAAGCTGTTATTGAGAGTGGCTTTTCAATTTCAGTTAATTTATTCCAGTATATATATCAAAATATTTATGAAAAGGACTAATAAACTACAATATTAAAACAATATACACAAAATGTTAGTTCATACAAAATGTATAAAAACTATAACAATTCATTGAAGTTTTTCGACTGTCTAAATTTTGCAGCTCTGTAAACATACAAATTCTTAAGCAAGTGTATTCTGTACTTTGGCAAAATATTAGTATTTTTAACCTCT
>JAIPMN010008482.1:0-10472 GCA_020650975.1 Apostichopus californicus
GTTTTATTTATTGTCATTTTAACGCCGAACGTAAATCATAACACCGGCTCCAAAATCTTCTCAAATTATAAAATGCATCATGAATACTACTACAACGATCAGACCCTAGCTCAGGTCAAACATATATATATGCATACATACAAATATAAATGAATACACACACGAACTAGTCGTCTTCTCTGGTATATATAAATAGTGCGTGACAGACGTTGAGACGGTTGATTACCTACCATAATTGTAAAACATAAATGCCCTTAAGTAAACATGATGTCTATACTGGAAGAATGTCTCGCAACAACTCCTGCTGCCATCACCTATAGTTAACGATGATATCAAATTTCACAGATGCGGTTAGGGCTTTGCTGCCCTTGGAGGCAAAACTAATGGCAGCTTGGGTATGCTTCACGTTTCATATCGACTAGCAGTGGTTAAAAACCAAGATCACGCTATTTGATTTTTTTTCTCTTTTCCTTTGATTTCCAATATTTACAGGTCGCCATAATAACAGGATTTTTTGGACTTTTCAGTGCACGAAATAATTGCATGGTAAGTGTTCACCTAAAAACAAAACGTGAATTGCTACCAGATGTGGTCATTATTTCTTTAACATTACATGACTGCGTTACACCAATACTGTCGTGGATGTTGTATTTCTTCTATTACGTTTCCGCTTAGATATTACGATGGCTTTTATTACAATCTATATGGTTGCACAGTACAATATGGAGAGGTATATGATACAATGAAACTGTGTGAAGATTCAGCCATACTTTCTTTAAATATTTAATTAATTTCATGGACGTCAATTGTGGAGGAAGAATATATAATTTAAACTCTACACTCACTTCCCATAACAAACACATATCAAAGTTGGTATAAAGCCCACCACACAAACATGTTAATGTTTCCTTCGTAACTCCTTATTTTGACTAATCGTGATTATCTCGCATCCAATAAATAAATTTGAAACATCATCAGTTATCAGAGCAAACTTCAACACGTATCTTAGATCATAGATATCATTTTTGTCTTTAACAACCATTATTTTACTTTTCACAGGTCTACACTTTTAGGGTTTTTGACATCATTGCATCAGTACTATGTGCGTTTTGCTGTAGAGCTCATTTTCATCTAGCTGCTAGCAACGTAAGGACCAATAAATTACAAAATATTATTCAAACAAATTAAACTCATAGGAACATCATATTATCTTTTAAACAAAGGTTGTCATCGACATCATTTTGCATGAGTTATAGTATATAGTGTATATAGTGATCCTCCAATACGCCATCGTCTCGTTTTATAAGGAAAGAGAAAGTCGTGGTCATTCTTGCATAATAATATGTCAGATCAATATGGTTCAATAATGCCAAATAAATATTATTTATTGTTCACATTACTCTTAACCTAAATGATGGTGAAACATCGTCATAAGACGTCTCAAAGTTGATATGCAGTATATTTATGAGGCATTACGTTACAGTCAATGCTTAAACTAAAACACTGGCGTTTGTATGGTAAAAAGTTAATTAATAACAAAATATGTTCGCCGTGTAATTTCTGATGAAACTGTTGATTACATAGTTACAACCGTATTCAGTTTGATTCATGCCCAGTAGTTCATATTTTTCTTTTCGTTTATCAATGTTACTAGGACTCGCACTTCCATATTTGCCTATTGTCTGGACTGCAATTCTTGTTTTGCTTAATCGGGGCTCTGTTTCACGTGTGGTGCTAGGTGAAGTACCGTGTCAAGCGGTAAGTTTCCAACCCAAATGCCAAGTGACATGGAATCGATTTCCCTTAAACTTGCGGCACTAAATTCATGTTTATGCCACGGAAAAAAATGCCAATAAGGAGAACTCAAGGTTACCGAGTTACGTTTTTAATCAATTATTTAGAGCCTTTCTCTCTCCTTGAATTGACATCACAGGGGAACTATTTCCCTGCTCAGAATGTAACGTACCTATCGTACCTAAGATTAACTGTGCATACACGATATTATGTCCTAGCATCCTTTGCGAAGTCCGATTGCCACTGATTACCGGTCTCTTATTGACGACTTTTTCCTCTGCATATTCTATCTAGCTTACTGACTTAGTTTTGCCTAGACCACACTAACTTGCCAGTCTGTTCCTTTGATGAGCGCTCTTTATATTTCATCATTATCCGAACCAGACTCATCCTCAATTCGCTTGTCTCTGGTTCAAACATATATAGACGAATCTTCCCAATCTCCTCTTTAATCTCCTCTGCACACACCCATCCCACGTGTTTCAGCATCGAGTTGGTGTCCTTCTCAACAGTTGGATTCTGATTAGCAAGACGGTTGTTATTATAACGTCGTCGTCACTCAGAGTGTATACATAAATAGAGTATAGGCTATACACTATACACATAATGTACGTAGCATATACGCACGGCTTGTTCGTCGGACCGGAGTCCTTAAGTGCAGAGTCAGAACACAAGTAGTGATGTCATTTAGTTACTACTATCCCCTGTCAGTAGTTGTCAAACCGATTTTCATGCAACATTGTGATTGTGATGAAATTGTTGTACTACTTTATGCCCAAAGTATTTAACGTTTCTACATCTTTGTTGATTGATTGGCAATTTAATGGAATTTTAGCAGCATCCTTTCAACAACTTTTCTGTTATCACCTGTTGGAAGAGAGCTAGTTTTGCTTGGTTCTCTGAAGTTTGCGGGTGTTCTGTTTTGTGCTGAAACTTCATTCTTATGGAGCTTGTGAGCCGGCCCAGTGACGTTACAAGAGTTATTACGTAATAAGGTCAAAGTTCTATTTTCGACCCTTTCTGAGCATTATCAAAAAAGATAGGGGTTATGTTCCTGCTGTCCTGTAAGTACTACGTTGATCAATCAAACATGTAATGAAATCCCACCTGCCGTCATGATGATGCAGCTGTACGGCTTAAAATCGATACAGGATGTAGTTTATACTTTTAATTGTCTGACTTGTAATTGAATCTACCACTGCAACAACCGTGAAACTTGAATTTGTACATATTTGGCGGTATTTTGTAACAAAACATTATTCTTAGCTAGACTTATCAAACTAAGCATGGGAGCCAAACTATCAGTCTGTTGGCCAACACGATTGTTAAATTTTGAATGAGCTAATATGCGAATTTCCAATTTTGAACGATGCTTTTTCCCGTTTAAAATTTGCTGCTGTTCTTTAGCGATTCTTCACTCCATCAGTAGGTACACACAGCATAGTGCAGAAGGGCTAGTCAGTGAGGCGGTTTTCATGTAGGGTATTCGAACAGAGCAAATTTGCAAAGTATAACGTATCAGCAACACTAGATCGTGAACTCTTTAATTAGAATGTAGCTAAACGTCTCACTGTGTGGGTGTATATACATTTTTGTTTTTGCTCCATTAGACCATTACCGTTAACATCATAACTGAATATTCATAGACCAGATGTTACAAATCTGATGAGAATTTAAGTATAAGAATGGGATATCAGAAGTTCAATAAGGGTAAAAGGGGTATGTGTAAATCTAGTCCGCGAAGGCAATGAATTGAAACGATGAGGGTAAATGCCCGCATGTATGATGCACTACATGGATTGTTTCGGTGGTTTTTGTGTGGTGTAAAGGTTAGAACTACGAAAATAACAGTTGCTAAAACGAAGATGACATCACAATCAGAGTACTATAAAGAAATAGACAATATGACTTCACTTTTATTTGACAAGTTTGTGTTAACATCTGCCAAACCTCAACACCGATGAGTAGCAAGTTGGGGATTTCCCTGTGTTGTTCATGTGATGTTGCATCTGTTGTGACGATTCACGCCATACTGAAAAGGCCAGTAGCTTTGTAACTTTTAATCCAATCCTTTTCGTGGCATAATTTGCCTCTAAACAGCGTTTTGAACTGCAAAACTCATGATACAAGATCAGTTGATGTCAATGGTTAAATTGATGACAGTGTTGTACAAATGTATGCAGCAACGACAGGTTGAGATGGAATTTGCATGATTAGCGTTCATTTTCAATTTTCAATGACTATCCAATAAAGTAGAGCATGTTGCAAGGGTTTTCTGTTCAAAAATAGGTATATAGTAACGGGCACATTATACATAAATCCGTGTATCGCCTGTTTTTCATCCCTACACGTAGTGTACTGGGGATGAGATATTGCACTATATCGACCATTCTGTATAAATATTGGTACTAGAATTACTGCCAACCTCACACCTCTTGAGTTACTCTACTGAAACTTGGAAGATTAGTCTGACTGAATGTGGGGTATCATAGGGTGTAACAAGAAAGCCAAATAGCTTTTCGCAGACTACTCCTTAATCATGCATCTTTATGACTAATGACTTCATAGGGTTAACTTTCAGAGACCAAATAATCCCAAAACAACATGTTGGTCATTGCATGCGTATACCAAAATTATAACGTGGCCCAAACCTTAAAAAATAAGAAGGGTATCATAGAGTTTATATCTAGAGTGTATCAATTAATGGAAAAAATCAAAAGTCAAAAGATCAAACGAGGCGGTAGGTAAAATTTATGCGACATGCGTTTCGTAAAATACTCCTAAACAGTAAACCCAACAACATCAAGCTATGTATCTCTGCATCCGAAGTAGCGTGTCATGTGACTTATGAGGTCATAAAGTAATAGGTCAGATGTCAAATATAAAATAACCATTTTGGCTATAATAGTTGCATACAAAAATGACAAAAGTTGCTGAATCCCTCAAAGTCTTGAGGTGTATCAGACACTTATAACGCACTAATGTCAAAGATCACGTGATCAAAGGTCAAATGTGTATGAAAACCGTCCAGGGTCAAACGTTGGAGGTCAAATAACCAAAACATTAAGTAACGTAAAACACAAAACTGGCCGTATTCATTCACGGTTTTATTTCGGTGTCTGGTTTTTAATGCTTAGCAAAATTACCGCAAATTATAACTTTGATGAAAAATAAAATAATCTTTTGGCTATTGTGCCAAATTATATGAAAGTTTCATACCAGGTAGGAATGAATATTGTGAATGAATTCTTAATGTGTCTTAAAATATAATATAAAAAAGAGATCGTTAAAATTCAAGTTTCATGTACCTAAAACTTTGCGTTTAAGAGTGATGACCTCATACTGATCACATACCCAACATTTTGGAGGAGATCTGTAACTCCATGATGTGCCTACTTGTTTGTTGTTGTTTATCTGGGTTGTTTAGGGTATAATAATGATTGTTTCCATAATGATAATGTAATAACTGTACCTTTCTTACAGCTTGCTTACCAACCGTACGCAATGCCGCCAGGGCTGGCTTATGTAGCAAGTCCATATACAGGTGCAGTTAATATAGCCATGCAACCAGCTGCTCCATTCAACGTTGGCAGTGTTAATGAAGGCCCTCCAACCAATGATTTCGCTACTGCTCAGCCTAACATCTAAGCACAACGCAATGTCCGCATTTACACAGAAGAAACACGTTAATAATTACTTCTTAAATTTCGCATTACCCTTATGTCAATCCGAGCTCAGATTTAATGTATGGGTGAATCCTCTGTGAGTTTCTTCATGTAGAATTGATAATTTGCCAATAAATCAGCTAGTTAAATTTTTAATGTTTTTCTTATAAAATTAGTATTATTAGCTTATTAACAACAATCGCAGTATTTTAAGTAATTTTATCAGCAATTCGAAATAGGGGACGGGGAGGGTGAAGAGGGCTTTGGGCAAAATCAAATGTTTTTAGTATACCCAATTTGTAAAGACCAATACATTGGAAATTCCAATAAGACCGTAGTAGTTTCAATTGAATAGTTCAACATTTTATCAAGCTGTTATCATTTTTAAATGTTACCAAGTACTTTGTATCCAAATAAAATAAAACTGTTAGCAAACTGCTTTTCCGCTCGAGAGCCTGTGTAAGAGAATGTGTAAAACGTCAGGCCAACTTACTATTACACAAGTTCTTTATAGTTAGAAGTTCATTAAAATGTGTCTTTTCTGAAGAAATATTGTGTTAATCTGTGGATATATGATTGACAATTTATAAATACAATAGAGACATATTTTGGCGG
This sequence comes from Apostichopus californicus, assembly GCA_020650975.1. NCBI lineage: Eukaryota > Metazoa > Echinodermata > Holothuroidea > Aspidochirotida > Stichopodidae > Apostichopus > Apostichopus californicus. The sequence continues at coordinate 6,075 of JAIPMN010008482.1, forward strand.
AAGTGCCATAATTCCATCATCTTTTCTGCTGTTGCAAGCTGAACTTACAAAATATCACAAAACTTGATAAAAAAGCCATATCTTCGGGATTCAAAATGCTATGAGGATGTAATTTTCGACTAAAGATTCCGACATCTTTTCAGTAATTTTGCTAAGCTTTTAACATTGGGATCCAGAGAATCCTTTTAATTAATTGGATTATGACGACGTCTAATCAGGCCAGGTCTCTAATGATTTATGTAAATTGATTAATTTGTCAATTTTCATAAATTCAAATACAAACCATGCTTAATTTTTTCTTTTCTTACTGACAAATATATTTTGAATAATTAACCTTCTGTCTGTTTGGACTATGTGGTTGCGTTTATTCTCTCAATGTATCTCATTTTTACTTTCGTATATCCTCACAATTGTTTACGCCAAGTACTATAATTACCTGTGTAGAATTAACAAAAGCGTTCCAAATTATGATACTTTCAAACAAAAGCTTTAATTTTTCTTGAGTGTTGAAATGCATATACTTATTAATAACAAAAGCACAAAGAAATTAAACTGCTAAGAGATTCCTTGCACTATTGATAAAGGAAATGAAGTTTTTTCATGTCATGAAATAGATTGATCTTTCTTTAAAACATAATTTGTTGTGCCGAAGAGATGAATGCAAATAAAAATGAATATAAAAAAATATAATAATTTTATTATTATTATACATCTCAGGTGATCTTGTATCTCCAGTTAGTGAACACACAACTGATCATCCGCTACCCAGTGATAAGCATCTCTATGTCTCATCAACATCCATCGAACACTGTATGAGAAGCATTTGACCATTTGAAAAACAATAGCCCCAAATAACCTGTATATGACCTTTGACCTACCATTTGAAAACACCACTTATGACCCAATGTACAAGAATCATTGTCCCAGAGCTTAATCGACACCCAAGCAGTATATTAAAAAGAAGCACTTTTACCGTTTTCAAAAAATAAAAATAAATACCTCAGATGGCTGCTAATTTATAAATACCCCTTTATTTAAGGTATATACGAGAGGGTACAGCAATGGTGGGTAGGAGTTCTTAACTTCTGTTACAGTTGTTTTCCCTTCAACGATTGTCTTTCTTCGATGGTGATAAGTCAATGTCATCAGTTCTTGATTTTTTTTTTAATTTCTCTTTGTCTTTTTCATCTTTTGCAACATCGGACTGAAAGTAGGAAAATCAAACTTCCCATATTCCTAACGTTATACTTTCTATATAAGCTCAAAGTGTAAAACTGGATATTATAGAATGTCTGGCCTAAGTGATGACATTCCTAGAGACAAACTATATCACAATATCCCAAATTGACATGGCTGCATGAGTTCACAATTCAGGCAATGGTTCCGATGCCAAATGAAATTCTTAATTGTTTTGCTGAATAGCGCATCGACACAAGTATAATAGATATCACTCTTCTAGCTAAAATACTATAAAAATATAAATACTACCAATATATACCTTTATAACCAATATAGCTAAATCTTGCTTACGGCTGCAAAGATACAGTACTAACATTTCAACTTGTTTTAAATTAATCCATGCTCATTACGCCTATTCATGGGATCTGCGCTAGAAACGATATGAATAATCCAGTACCCATGATCTACCAATAATGATATAAATCCAACACAATTAGATTATAATGCTACCACTCATGAATAATTAATGTGATGATATCATTCCCTACTGTATATAAACTCCTGCATACTGTCATATATTTACACCAAATACAAAGCAACTCATGCTGACAAAGATACTGCGTAGAATTTTTGGTTCGGCAAACAATCCGGTGGACAAGGCCGCATTTGAACTTCGTATACGGGGAAGTCACTAGAGGTGTATAGACAGTGGGGTGGAGTCAGCTCATGTCGTAATTGGTCAGTAAATCGAGTATAGGTTTCTACACAGTTACGGGGTCGTTTATAATGCCGCGTAAGTAGCGTTTATTGACATTAATTTGGGGTATATTCTGAATAAGTTGCTAGGCAGAATCCTTGCCGAATTTTAAAGCGATTGTCAGAGACGTTGTAGGGACTTTTGGCTTCTGCAGAAGATCGGCTTGTTGCACTCTGTTCAGTAATAAGGCAGTCGCAGCGTAGGGTTCGCGGTCTGACGCATTTCATCGTTAGCTGCGCTGCGTTGCCCCTGCGTTGCGTTGCCCCTGCGCTGCGTTGTCCTTGACTCATTGTGTACAGTTTATCTGCGCTTCTAGGCAGCTTGCGTACTAGTCTTGCGTATTAGTCGTGTTTAGTCTTTAATGTATTACTGTTTGTATCTACTGATTTGTTTATGACATTGTGAAGTTGTACGACAGGTACAGTGCATAGACGATTGTACTCATAAAACTCAGAATGCACTGTTAGTGTATATTATTCAACGGTGTCCTCGAGTCTCTACCTATCTACCCCCGCCCCCCCCCCCCCACAATAGGAGTAGGAACAACCCCAAGAAAATTGGAATAGAAAAAATACAAGAAAAAAAGGAAAACACTTACCCCAATGTAATTTATCACTGTATTTATTGTGTTTAAAATGACTTTACATTTACTTCATTTCTCAACATTTTCTACAATGGATAGGGGGTCACACCCTTACTTTAGATCCTCCACAGATGACGGCAAACAATAGTATACATCCGTACTTTTCGAACATCATGCCTAAGGACTTACCTTAAGTCATAGCAGAGTGGGAAAGGAAGTCATTTGTATACACAGAAATTGCATATCTACCTCCGGTGCATTTCAATACTGGTGTCATCTACCAGGGTGCGGTTTTTCACTTTGTTCCTCAGTGCTTGAAGATTAGATCTTCTTCTTTGTAGGATGAGCGGTTTGCTCTGCATGTTTCCTTTCATTTCGAAACTTGTCTGTTAGCCTTGTTTCCCAATAGTTCTACAATGAGAGAAAAATATCAATACACTACTATGCAAATCTAGCATCTTTATAATTCTATGGCAATTAGGAATGTTTGGCTGTAAAATGTTGCCCCCCCCCCCATTTCAAATAAACTACTTGTTAAACGTAAGAAAATGTTGATAAATTTCTCCTTAATATAATGAGCACTTCACTAACCACATATATTGTACAAACCTAGTTACGTTTTTTTGGCTATCAACTGTGCAGATATACCATGCAGGTCAACAAATCCCCTCAAAGTTCTTGATACGTTTCATATAAATAATTTCCTAAAGTTTAATTCTGCAAGCAAACAATATCTAAAGCAATGGCAATTAATAATGTAAAAAGTAATTATCAAACAATAAGCTGATAATATCATTCATTATGGCAAGCTTTTCCACCAAGGGTCATGAAAATCAGCTAAAGAGAATCCTCTTACCATACAAACCACCAGAAAAAATAAACTATAAATCATACAAAGCCAAGCTTGGTATTTAGGCCAACTTAGTTACTTTGGTTTTACAGCATGAATTTTACTGAAACCGAGACATGGAAAGAGTTGAACAAAGGGCCCTTGCCAGCTCATCATACTGGGCTTTGGATGGATGCCCGAAGAATTGAATTGAAAGAGCGTGTTATTTACCTGTATTTATATTTTTGCACAGTTTACCAGGGCCTAGTCTGCAACATAGAGTGAGTACACAGAGAACTAACCCTGATCCCTAAACAGATCATATCATATATCAAATCAATACAGTGTTACTGAACATTCCAAACTAAGAAGCCTTTTTGACTCTTCAAACTTCGAATGATCCAAAATGATCACCTTTGACTTGTTAAGTCTTTGACAACATATCATGGCACTGTTGCACTTAAAGTATGTGTTTGTGCTGTTTAAGAAATTACGTTAAAATATCCATTGATGTTCTTTGAATTCCCTTATTGTTGCTAGTTTAAAGATCACTTCACTTAGTTTCATTAAATTCTATCATACATACAGAAGGAGCATTTTCATAATTTGTCAATCAAACCAAATAACCCCTAAACAAATTTCACAATTAACCAGAATGCAAAATGCATTGAGGTTTCGATGACTTCAATGCACTAGACTTCTGCTTGTTAGTATAACCAGAACTAGCTGTTACTATAACACTATGGCATGCTAACACAGGTCAGTCTACTGTACGTGGTTATACACACCTCCATCAAAAACAATAGGGTTCTTGTACTCAATGTTATGAATCCACACACCAAGTATTACAAAACCCAACCAAATCTCTAATAACTTCGCACAATAAGGTTGCAGAGGAGTCCACTTATGGACAATTTAGATTGGAATATGCCCACGAAACCTCAAAGAATCAACTTGAAAGAAGCTAATACAGGTCACTGGAGGTCAACCTGAGGTCAAAGGTCACCCAAATGCAGGTCGACTATTGTATTACAATAGCGTAACTCCCAA
>JAIPMN010008484.1:0-13086 GCA_020650975.1 Apostichopus californicus
ATATATATATATTAAATAATTTATATATTTTACTATAATATGTTTAAAATAATTTCTGGCGAATTGTCTTTCAAGCATGAAGGACTGTCATCTCAACCGAATAAATCTCTGAATGATCAGAAAAGTGGGACAACAGTCTAGTATCAGTCAGTAAGTATTTGAAAGGAATACATTTGATGCAGATGGCATGCAGTGTGTGTGACGCCTTGGTTGTAAACACGAGAATTAAAATAACACATGTAATCGAGTGAATTTCATATTTGGTATGTGGATACACCTTATTTAGCACAAGAACCAAGTTTGATTTTGAGAGGTCAACGGTAACTGTATTTTACTGTAGGTCAACGGAGGTCAAAGTTTCAAAACCGTGTTAACAAGATAGCTCAGACAGTACCACTTGGATAAAACTGAGTGGAATTAGGAAGTTCCTTCTGAAGAAAGCTTTCCATTAAACCATGTGCTTTCCACCGCACAGATTATCAAAACATGAGAAGGGCGATGTGTGTTAAGCGCACCGTCCGTAAATGGATACCTCTGACTTCGTTTGCATTTCAGTTTGCCGTAACCTTGTCCACGTACTGTGCATGACACATTTATATATGTGTTATGTAGGTAACATAGTACCAGCAAGTAGAAAATTTAAGGAGTAAACTTTTTACGGTTTGTAAATGAAACAGGATGGCATTAAAGTATTCTGTGACGCTACACTTTCTGTACTGCAATAAACAACGTTAATAGCTCACAAATAGCAGTAAATGGTTGTTACGTTATTATCCACCTCTTTTGACTTAGATTAAGAGCTTTATCCAATTATTTGTGAATATAACATAAAGATCAGAACGACATTTACAATCCAACACAAACGCAGCTCAACATACTTACAGTTCGATACACATGTCGATGATAAAGGCGGTACCGTACTAGTAGAAGAACATCGTTATTTTGAAATAATGCTTAACACAAAATAATTATTTATTATCTGCATTTAATATAAATTACATAACACACAATGAATGAAACAAATCTTCAAAGTCGTCTGAAGTTGGTAAAATTACTGATTTATAATATTACATGTCGTTCCCTGCACTACAAGGTCCCTTTGCGGCCTATTTCTATCGACCGCCGCCGTTACGTCACAGCTTAACAGATTTTAAACCCCAATCGAGATAGTTTGCCTGCACACTGGACAATTTGTTAATAAAACGGTGGTGCCTGTGTAAATTTACCGCACATGAACTTTGGAACCCAACAAGAAGGTTGTGCACAACGAATGTTTAGCGAGTCTTTAAAAAACGCATTGACATTTAAATGGCCAGTTAAGTGAAGCGAAGTCCGTGAAACCCTCGCCAACGAAGAAAGTTCGATTTGGTGAAATAGCTTCGTGAACACGTGAGTTTGCTGATTATGTTTTCAACTAAAGATTGTTTGTTGATATACATTGTTGTGCTTATTTGTATTGTTGCATGTTAGATGGTACGTTAAACTGTAGAAGCAGTGTCGCTGAAGTGTTACGATAGGGCTAACGTGTGATAACTCCCTGCAATAGATCTTCGTATAATATTTCTGATGCTTTGAAAGACATTCAAGGAAGTTGAGCGTTATTCTATTTCATGTTTTTTTTTCGCATTGAAAGTGTGTTCAACTGCAAATGCTGACAGGTAAGTGGAGACAGATCAGGCCGGTATCGGGTGAAGATACGGAGGGGTGGCATGAAGGATGGGTGAGGGGGGGGGGCTTGGTGGTTTGCTAGTCGGTATACAGGTATGGTGACTTCACAATCTACATGTCACTGATAGTTGTAGGCGGCATACTTATTGGCTTATTCAACTGGAGATAGAGAGGGCAACACATGCCAAACTTTACACTTCGAGTACTCGGTCTAACTTGAAGAAATAATTGCTAAAGTTGGAATTTCGTAGGCGATTGTGAAATCAAGTCTGAAGAAAGTGTACAAAGCTGTCAATGCTGTTTTTTTATGGAAGAAATGCAAATATTGGCGGCGGACGGGGTTTAACAGTTACGTCGTTTGGTTGCATAAGCCTACATGATAAGTGTGTCTTTAGTTGTCTGTGTGAGGTGTGTCCGTGTGTATGCGTGTTTGTGAGTTGTCCATTTGCTTTTCATACTAGAATGTTCCCGTGGCATACTACTCAACATAATTCGTGTACTTATTACTTGCATTCGTTGTAGTGAGTATACCTTTTCACGCAGCAACACACTTGATCAACTATATGCTATAACTCAGCCTGCCTCAGTATTCGTGCATTCGTAGTAACGAGTGATTTTGCTCACGGTCAATTTTCGACAGAATTTGACACAAAAATCCCATTACTGAATGTAATACATTAATTTTACAAAACAGGGTTTAAATTAGGTAAAGAAAGACAGAATATTTAAATTGTGAAAAATGCAGGTTTTAAGTTGCTAAAAATTAATATAGTTTTCATAATGTTTGTTTATTAACGTTACGTGGATGATCAAAATACGGAAAGAAGTATCTTAGTTTGACCAATCGCAATTCAATTTAAAACTACATGCAAAATATGTTCATTTATTCATTAATTTTCGAGATACTCTCGTAGTCAATATGTGACTTCACTCACTACGGTCGTTTGAAACATTCAGTCAATTTTAACGAGCTAACTGAATTTTGCGTATACGCAATTGATCAAACTATACCTCTTTACCGAATAATATTATTGAGCGCGCTATTAACTAGTTCGATTCGAACTCAAATATTTTGTCAACCAGGCACCATTATAAATGCTAGTATTAATTACACGTTCACAGCTAATTTTCAAATTTCAAAGTTTCGGAAGTGATATCAGTATTTGATATGAAAGTTCCCTATAGTGAAGCCAGTGATCTACATGTTGACTACAGTGAAGCTAGTGATCTACATGTTGACTATAGTGTGTATGTGTGTATGTATGTGTGTATTTTAGATCCTCCTGCAAGCAGGAAATCGCGAAGAAGTCATCATTGGCTTATCAAAGCCGAAGCTGACCGAAGTCAGTCTCTTAGATTCATATTTAATGTCCATGATTCTGAATTGTCAATTGTCAACAACTCTGTAACTGGACGACATCCATTAATCTTGGAGTGAATCGAACTCGGGACCTTATGATTGAAAGGCACAGGCGTTAACCACTGAGCTAACACTCCTCGTGTGAAACCAGTGATCTACATGTCGACTACAGTGGAGCTAGTGATCTACATGTCGACTATAGTGAAGCCAGTGATCTACATGTCGACTACAGTGAAGCTAGTGATCTACATGTTGACTGATTTTACTTTCGAGCAGCATCTTAAAATTCCTCCAATTCAACTCACAGAGCTGCCTTATTAACGTTTTGTCTGACTTAATTAGCTCACGATTTCGTTCTTTACGCACAAGTTATATCATCGCCTTCGAGTACATTATAAATAATAAAAATCCCAATCAAGATTTCCCGATCCCTGTGTAAATTGTAGTTGAAATTGTCAGATATATTACTAAAGCTGAAATAATCGCAGTATATGGAAACAGTCAAGAGCAGAACTCCTCGACAAAAGTGCTTTTGAAAACTGACATAGAATTTAGTAAGCCAAGCTGACTAAAACGTGCGACCAATACTCGTGATATATCATCGGCGATCACACATATACACCTAATACACCTAATAGTTTGAAGTTTGCGGTATGGGGTTATCCATAAATTCATACGTTAGCCTTAATTTGTTTTGCTTAGCATTCTGTTTTTTTGCATCTTTTTCATATTTTTACCACAATTAACCGATTGTATTGATTGTATTGCTTGTGCAGGAAAACAGTAATTTTTCTCATTTATGAAATTGAGCATGCATTTCGCATAGCTTTTTGCTGCATATACATGTGATATATCATATACGGTATAACATATATGCATGGATAACTCGATAAGCTGTACACACAGCCAACTCCTTGAGCTCAAGTAAATGTCGGAGTGCGCATAACACACGTAGAAACAAAAGAGACACATGTTCGATCAAAATGAAATAGAATCATGTATACGTGACTAATTTAGATTGTATTGTATTTAATTTTTTTAAAGATCGTGAGAAGCATACTGGGCATTAATAATTTACGATTTCTTCATTATGACTTTGGTGCAGCAGATATTAAATAAGAGCGTTATAATCACCCTTCACTTTTCAATGGTTGCATCTGGCAGGCAAAGACATGCGCCGCTGGTACTTGCGAAATTGATTTACATTGCATGTGTAAGCATATAACAGTATAATAACTTTGTGTTATCAGTTGGTCTGTGCTCTATCTAGTTGATGTTCATGTCATGGCCAGGACACAGACAAACTTTATGATGGGATAATGTCATGGAAGTATTATAATAAGGCTTACACATTCAGTGACCTTACCTCAGAATATAGCCAGTTGTATTAATGTTCTGTCTTATACATCATAGACACATTGAATTCAACATGCTTCTTTAAACATCTGCATATTGCTGTCCAAATCTTTCCAAAGGCAAGACTGGTCTTTCTTACCAAGAAGATTGGATTTTACTTTTAATTTATCGTTGCCTTAAAGAAAACCAAGAAAAATCAATCAACGTAGTTTAATGAAATATTCTCCTACAGTCTAAAAGACTTAAGGGAACAATGCGTAACTACATTAGTATATCGCAGACGTTGAACCTGATGTTTCCACATCGTTCCATTCTATTGTATAAAAAGGTAGCTATTTTACTTATTTAACCATAGAACAGAAGTCAAGTCCATTGTGCAATAATTTATCACGTTTTATCTGCATGAAGTATCGTAGAGTGCATGCCTTAGAAAATATTTCCAAGATTATCACAAATGGCCATGTTTCCTCTTTGGTATATAACTGAAGACGAGTGACATACAACGTTTACTTTTAATTAAACGATTCACGTACAACTAAAGTAGTCATAGAGCGGCAGACGAACAACAACAACAACAATAATAAAATAAATGAAAAGCAATACAGAGGTTGCTTGATCCATAGCAATCAGATTGCGAGCTAATTACATTGTCAATTCATGATATATTTATCACTATCATCTCCGCTGGAAATATAACTGATACAACTATATTGGACCTCTAGATACTTCTCATTTGGAGTAGAAACAACTTTGAGGCAAAGAGTCATTAATATTGTGTTCCCTAAGTTTGCACACGATTGCTCTTCTATACGCTGCAGTTAGACAGGTTCCATAAATGATTGCAATGAATATATTGTAGATAATAAAGGTTTTATCGATTGTATAGTGATACTCATATATACTATACACACTGCATAAAGTGAAACTACTTTTGAAATAACGAGATATTGAAATTTGACAACAAAACAGTCAGAACTCCTTTGTAAATAATTTTCACTGAAAGAGATACACAACTTCAATGAACGTGGCAGCTTTCATGAACACGGAAGTTTATCATCTGTTTATAATTTGCACGTTTCAAAGTAATATCGACCTCTTTTCTTTTCTATTTTTGACATTGAATGCCAATCATTTTGAGGTTGCATCCAAGCAAAATACATCAAAGTCTGATAAATTATGTCGTTTCTATCTGGAAGTTTAATCCTATTGTCGTAGAAATACATGTCTCACGCCATAGAATCCATTTAATATCTACATTCCAAACCGTTGCTAAAAGTACAGTTGGAATCATTGATTTCCGATGATTTAAAATAAACAGGTCAAATATATAAATAAATCTAATATTTGCAGAAAGGTAGCAAAGGACATTGCTTAAAATGACAGTTAAATCAAGATTGACCGGGAAATTGAACACATGCACTGTCTCAATTGAGTTTATAAAATACGTAAATGGCTTCAATAATCAAGCAACTTCTTTAAACCAGTAATCAAACTGAAACTGAATGAAATCGAGGAGAAAGTGAGAAAACTGTGTTTATCTTAATTGCTATCTTCACAGTAATATTAATTTCACGGTTTAGTAACGGTCTTTAAAAAGAATAACTGGAATTAAATGCTGATTATAAGCAATTAACACTTAATTACAACCTCCTCACTATGATGTAATTAACAAAGTTGTGATGAGCCAGTTGTTCCTTATTTTTTGAGTTATAATATTTGAAAGTCTCAGAGTAAAAAACTTGAATAGAAGGGAAAAAGAGATATTTGAGGATAATATCAGTGGTCAATTGTGACCGTTGTTTGTGAAAAATAGTTTAAAAAAAGGAAAAGGCAATATAAAATCTGCAACCGTGGTCACTATAGTAACGCCAACAACCAAACAACAATAACGAAAATAGCAACTTCAGCAACAACAACAACTATCAAATAGCGAAGATGACGTTAACTTTACACATTAAGGAATAAGAAAGTAACCAAGACAACGAAAAACGAAGCAATATGAACACCAAGAAAAGAAGAAAACAAAAAGGAGAGTCAGTTTCCATGGTGATTTCACGAGCCTTTTGGTGTTAATGCAATCTTGTAATCATATTGAGATTTACATTAATTACGAAACCAGAGTTGAAGTCGGATTCACTGCTACTTAGCTAAATCAGATAATCCTTTGACTTAGTTGATTGGATTAACTTGTTTGCTTATCAATTGTAATGACAAAGACAAAATATATAGGCTGCCCTTGTTAGGAAATGCATGTTTAATGTTCCATGCTTATTTATAGGAACCATGCATGGTGCCCTTTCGTTGCCATGCTTACTTATAGGAACCATGCATGGTGACCTTTCGTTATATATTTTATAAAAACAGTCACGATGGGATAGCATTTGGAGGGACGAAAAATTTCATAATATTGCATATGCTATTATACCAGGAGTGAGATTAATAAAATTAATTAACTAATCATAATAATAATAATGATGATAATAATAATAATAATAATAATAATAATAATAATAATAATGCAGTTCCTTATAAAGCGCAACACACAACAAAGTCTCGATGTGCTGTCTAGTATTGTTAAGGAAAAGTAGTGAAATCCAGAGTAAACGATTTCCTTTTCAAACCTCAATAACAGGATTAAGAAAAGAATCACGTACAACCAGTATCCTTCATGTCTGCAGAAAATATTGAATTTGCATCCCATTCTTTAGCCTATCTCTTGCGATCATCATTCATAGATCCACAGTTTGTCTCTTGCAAAAGAAGACAAAGATCAGCCACGGTGCGACCGAAACGAGTTTCCAGGGAGGGGTACCATTGGGGTGGGAGGGGTACCATTGGGGTGGGAGGGGTACCATTGGGGTGGGAGCGGAATTTATGTACTAACAACAGGCATTGGATGGGGTCATTAACGCACTAGAAAATAGCAGTTATAGAAAATAGTGTGTAGGGAAACATATTGTAACTGGTTTCACCTTACGTCTACTTTTCCCAAAATTAGGGTAAATATAAGACTAACAATTATATCTAGATTCACCATCTGCTTCTGTTCACGAATATCGAATGGAAAATACGCCGTGAAATGGAACTGCTAACTTGATTTTCATTGGACCAAAGAGTTTATTGCTTGGCAACAAGTTGATACAGTACGAGAGGCATAGGAACTGGGTCAAGGGGTTATACATTACCCCTCCATAAATTGGTAGAAAATGCACACATTTCACAACTTCAGAGTAGTCCGTTTTTCATATTTTTAATTTTGTTCTCCAATATCGATACGAGGGAACAAGAGATATCTGAAATTGCTACAGCTCGAAAACCCTTGGACCCTCATCGGGAATTCAAAGCTGTTGATAAGTGTAGTCTAACATTCTATTTAATACTGTAGATATACCTTTATGTTCCTAGCTCTGTTATATGTAGTAAGAAGGAATGCAGTTTGTGGATCAGTTAAGTGCCTTTAGTTACAGCTCTGCTTCAGACTATTGTTAGGTTAATCAGGTTGTATTGTTAGTGTGTTACCTTTAAGTAACCTTGTTTTCTGTATATATATGTACGGTACAGTGTTTTTTGTTTACAGTCTCTGTTATACTCTTGTAAAAAGAACAAGTTGTGTGCAGCTGTCTCCTGCGTATTCTCTAGCTAACTCTAACAAAAACATCCAAAATATATTAATACCTTTTTCCTGATATGTATGTTTGCGCTTTAAATTGTTTCCCAAAAAAGAAGGTCTTAACACGGTGCATCTTCCGGGTGGTTCGCCTCTGCACCTCAACCAACAACAGTGCACACGATCGGTGACAATACACTCCGTCTCCGTAAGTTTGCAGTTGCTATTATATAACAATGGCTGGTTTTGTGTCGATTTAGTTTTCGAAACGGTGCTAGTATGTTATAGTCAGTCACCGCAGTCGATCTCAAAATAACTAGGCAGTCTCGAAATCGATCTACGCCTCCTAAACATCTTAACAACAACTTTGGGTGATGATAAATGATTTGGTTGTGAAGAATGTATATCCGAGTTATCATGCAAACCTACATGAAGGCTAAATGATGTTCCGCATGGTAATAACGCATTGCTTAAAGTGTCCCTTAATATTACTTTCTTCGGGTTAGAGGAATATGGCATGCAGTAAGAGCTCCGAAAGCGGCTAGTATCCGTTCACAACTTAATTGAAAAAAAAAATTGAGATAGCACATAAAAGATAGTTTCTATATTATAATGGACAGGAAGATAAAACATTGATCTGTGTTGGCAGAATAGTGTATGTCTTAATCTTGTTCTCCAACTATTTTTACACAACGCTTAGAAAGCAAACTTCAAAGAAATTAAACTTAAACGAATGTAACCTACATTAATAAAAATTATCTTCATTGATCTGTCACATATCAGAACTATTTCGTTTGCCCTTAATTATGGTAATGCATCCGTCTGGAGCTTGAAGGGAACATGGGGCTAATTCTCTACTTTTACATTTTGAGGATATGCTCTATGCAAAAGTTCAAGGTAGAATACAAAGAAAATAAAATGTTCTGTCCGGATAGAGCCAATAAATGCAAGATACATCAGTCAAGCACACTGCAGACCTGATTCAAGAGATCGTATCCGCCTCTGTCCGTCTTAAAATATTCCAGCACAAAATACAAGAGGAAGAAGGAAAAGCTTTTAATGGGTTTTCAAGGACAACACAGTTTAATTTATTCTTTGAATGCTTTAAAAGCAAGATGGGATTAGGGTTTCAGCATCATTTTTGCATCGGTTTATCGTGGTTTGAGCCATAATATGCCTTCACCTAACACTTGTCAAACTCACTGACTATTTTCATCATTTATCACATCACAGGGATATTTTGTCTTCAATGCATGAGCTTATAATGGCTTTTGTAATACAAAGAAAGAACGACGTGAAATCTGAAATAACCTACTTTTTTCTGGCGCAAATTATCAAAATGTAATAAAAGTATGGAATTGCTTTTTCTTTGACACACACACACACAAATGAAATAACACTGTTTTCTATTTTGCTGTGTATTTACGAGGCACAGTAACTCACTATCGTCTGAGTTTTCACAGTAATAAAATTAGATTCGTCTTATTGCATATGAGCCTAGATTTATATCGACTCCACAAATTAATAATTTGTCCCGGTCCCTCTGGCGGTCCAGATGGTTGAGGAAGGGACGGGTAACATATCCGCAGGTTATTGTCACATATCACTGAGGTATTGGTTCATAATAACAGAGCAACCATTACACAATTAGCTCTGGGGATCCTGTCGGCGTGTTGAAGTTGTTGTTTCATTCCTGACAATAGTGCAGTATCAATCTAATGTGAAATGTCAATAACTGCTGTAGGATAAATGAAACGTGTTCCAGTATCCTTTAACGTACAGCCTTTACACTTTAGTCGCTTTAAATTCAATATTGACTTTATGTATCCCTATTTTGGCACCACGTAGTTGGCATGCTAAAGACTCATCTCATCGTCTGTATCAGGGAAAGGCTATATTGAAGTGCTGAGCGGATATACATACAGAGTTAAACAAGAGCTCAGCAATTAAAAGTCAGATAAACAGCTAGTAATAGAACTACAGCGAGTTCAATAAGGCCTTAGACTAAAACGGATTTGCTACTATCCACGTGATTATGAACATCTTAACTGGATATTTCTTAAACGTCGTTTAGCCCTTCACATAATCAGACGGGATATATCTAGGGGCGACAAATTGAACCGCGAGGACATGTTAAGTCCAAAAGTCATGACACAGATCAGTCTGTAGGAGAATCGTCTAAGGTACCCCCCTCATAATAGCTTTTCGTCAACCCCCCCCCCCCCCCACACACACAACCTTAGATTTCTATTCACTTCCTGCACACTTTCCAATCCAGTATCCACCTCTGCAAGCAATGTCTGTTTCGGAAAACCTCGTTGTCAATAGACCTCCATATTACCATGGCACTATGGTTAAACTTCCCATTGTCGATTATGGTCTAAGACCCCCCCCCCCCCCTCCTTCTCTTGTGATTCTAGCAATATTATTGACATTTCTACTGTGTTCTTTGTAAATAGGGAAATTATGTAGGTGAAATAAAGCGGGAGGCCCGGGTTCGAGTCCCGGTTGGAGACTGAAAGCCTTTTCACTGTTCTGGATTTTCCGACTCACTAAAATGTCAAATATATATATTCTCCTTATTTGCCCTAGTTTAAACATTTTTCTTAAAACTAAACTATTATTATGTAGAACAATTAACAGCTTTCACGCTTTAGTAATATGAAGCTTTAGGGCTTACAACGTGCCCTGATAATGCATGTCATGCAGTCTCTTCCAACCTGAGGTACGTTGTGCTATACAAGATATTATTTGCTTTTAATAGTTGTTGTTGGTTCCTTTCCGACGGCAAGAGGACTATATGCGATGATCATGGCGTGTCCGTAGGTGTGTGCGTGTGTGTGTGTCAGTGACGCTTGTTTGTAAACACGATAACTCAAAAAGTACGTCGTCGATAAACTTCATATTTGGTATACAGAAAATGTGTGTACTTAAGTGAATGTTCTAATATAATACCTGATCTTACTGTTTCATTTCTTGCTTCTTCAATTGCTCCGTATTCCGAGGCATTACCATTTTCAGTTTGGCTCTCTTTTTCAGATTCTAGAATGTTATTGCTGTTTCTGAATGTTGCTGACTTACCTGGATACCACAGCACGCTGTTAAAAGTACGCGAAGATGTTCTGTTACGACCATGAGCCTGGTCAAGACATTGTTACTTGATAAAACGTCAAGCAGAGAGAGAAGAAGAGAGGGAACGTAAAACAAGATCAAGCTCATCGACAGAATGTTTATAACCTAAAGAAGAATTCATGACCATGGTGATCTTAAAGATGGGGTCGAGGGGAAAGATTTTACATTCTTCTCCTATAGCAGTTTCATGAAATACTTCCTGCAATTGAATATGAGTTAAAGGCAAAACAGTTGGGATTATGAAGTATCACGATATCTTTAATTTGCTTGGTGTCATACTGGCCACAATATCGTTAAATATCGGCCACACTGAGGGGTATCTTAATTACAGTAATCACGGGGATTTAAACATAGGCGGACTTTTCCCGCTTCACTTTTACAATGAACGTGGCAGGGAATGCGGGCAACTACGTGAGATAGGTTCGTTAAGAAGACTCGAAGCTATGGTGTTCGCCATTGAAAATATCAACCAAAATTCGTCCGTCCTAAATAATATCACCCTTGGTTACGAGATATACGATACGTGCTCATATCTGGCTGAGTCGCTTAAGCAGTCTTTAAACTTTATCCCACCATACCGGAAGTCGATAACGTGTGACTGCGATAACCCGATAGCAGATCATGGTGAACTCCCCAGGATATTGGGAGTCGTGGGACCACAGAGAAGCTCATCAAGTGTGCAATCAACGATCCTTTTAGGTTTGTATGACATTCCTCAAGTGAGTTACCTCTCAACTAGCGATGAACTCAGCAACGACGAAAGGTACCCTTATTTCTTAAGAACTGTGCCGCCGGATAGTTTTCAGGTAAGCTTCTATTGTACTTGGGCGGGGGGGGGGGGGTGACTGGATGTGGCAGTGTGTGTATTGCTGAATTCATCACCGAATGATTTGCTGATTTTTTCGTTTCTATCCTTTTGTGAGGTTAAGGAGTAAATTTATATACATATAGAGGTATACATGAATGCGTGCCCTCCCAATATAGACCCAGTGCATAAAAAATAAGTTTCCAAGGCAACTCGTTTTTTTTGTACTTCTGGTATATACGATTGTTATTGATCACCTTCGATGTTGTGGTATAAACTGCATTCGGAATGTGGGTCTATATCTCCAGGAAATGTCCATCATTTCATTGCTATTCTCACTGTCATATTGTTACACTAATTTTTTGATAAATTAAAGGTAGTCCGTTGTATCAATACAGAAATACAGGGAAAGATTTATTTAATGTTATATACATTAATATGAATTCAACCTCTAACGGTTCGACCTTACAGACAGATGTGCATCATTATGTAAGCATATATAGGAGATGTATGAATCGCAAAGTGAGACTTTATATTAACAGAGATCATATTGGATTAAACCTCGAGAAAGTAACCTACTCAATTATTATTGATAGACAGAATATTGTATGCCTGGTCAGACAAGGTCAAATTAGTAGTAAGCTTTTAACCAAGGGTTTTATACACATATAGGGGGGGGGGGTCGGATACTTTAAGGAACATCTTCATTTTATTTGGAGATGGTGGCCGTATGTATAAGTAGTGTGCTGTACTACATTTAGTCAGCCAATTTTCAATTCACTAAGATGACAAAGAGAATCAGACTGAGGAAGAGGAAGAGGGTTGAGCTACGTCACTGCTGATATCTTATACAGTCACTTGTAACGAAAACCTCAAGATGATTGCATCAGGATACGTATGTGGAAGTATATCATTTCACGATATGTTTTGTATCAACGAATCAAGTGGATTTCCTTGCATCTGAAAGGTGACAAGATCTACAAAAAACAATAAAAACAAAAAGGTTTCCATTCCAGCTGAAAAAAAATCGTAAACAACATATTCATCCCATCTTCGTTAGTTGCGTAGGTCTACATCACGCATTGCTGTTTAATTTGAAGGTTCTCTCCTCTCCTCTCCTCTCCTCTCCTCTCCTCTCCTCTCCTCTCCTCTCCTCTC
>JAIPMN010008487.1:0-15855 GCA_020650975.1 Apostichopus californicus
ATATATACGAATCCCGGTGGAGGCTGGAAGTTTTTTCACTGTTCTGGATTTTCCAACTCATTACGATTTCAATTATATATATATTCATTTGACTTTGTCGTTTACCTCCATTTCATTAACAAAAGTCTGTTTAAAGTATATCTTTCGAGATCCGGCTTAGGAATCACAAAAGTTGGTTAGCATTATGTTTGATCTCTAGAGCAAGGCAAATACGTCACCAAACCAGAACTAGTATTTTTCGATTCAGGTGAAAAGCGCCTACAGTGGAATTACGACCTTCCTTACCGGTTTCGAACCTCTGGACATACAATCAGCGTCCAAAGCCTAGTGGTTAGGGTGTCCGCATATAAAGCGGGATGCCTGGGTTCGAATCCCGGTGGATGCTGGAAGTTTTTTCACTGTTCTTGATTTTCCAACTCATTACGATAAACAGATAGATAGATAGATAGATAGATAGACAGATAAACAAATAGACAGATAGACAGATAGACAGACAGGCAGACAGACAGACAGACAGACAGACAGATAGACAGACAGACAGGCAGGCAGGCAGGCAGGCAGGCAGGCAGGCAGGCAGACAGACAGAACCAAACCACATATCACTTATATTCTCTATCTTATTTCTCTCTGATCACAGAGAGACGTCCACTATGATTCGTATCAGATTGATGACGAGTCACACGTCATTCTCTTACAAGACTGGTTCCATAACCCAACGCTTATGGCTTTCGTTGGCCATACTTTGGCTAACCTACCGAATACTCCTGATGCCATACTCATCAATGGTCACGGCCAAAGTGTAAGCTTCGAAACACATGACAACAACGTAGATCCACCGGTGTATACTGCCCGGGAAGTATTGCAGGTGCGAACGGCAATGACGCAGAGATTCCGTGTCATCAGTAACGGAATAATAAACTGTCCGTTACAAGTATCCGTAGACAACCATACACTTTCAGTCATAGCGACAGATGGCCGACCAGTGCGAGCGAAACCTGTCGACTCTTTCGTGATATTTGCCGGCGAAAGATTCGACTTCCTTCTGGATGCTGGACAGGACGTTGGTAATTACTGGTTGAGAGTCAATGGGTTAGTTTGATTTTCCTCACACGTTCGGATCAGGCCCGACGAGAGAGTGGGTCAGAGGCAGTGGCGGAGCTAGGGGTATTGGTCATGGGGGGCGAGAATGGTCTGTAGGGGCGCTTTCGACACTATCTAAGCGGAGCGCCACCATAGGTTGGCGCGGAGCGTACAAAAAAATTTGAGTAAAGATACTCCCTAGATCGCCGGAAATGACCCTTTCCGGGCCTGGCTAATATGCAGATAAACGAAGAATAAATAGGTGTCATCGCCAACAAAATGTGACAAATGTCAATAGGTAGATGAGAGCGCAATAAATAAGTCAATAATCGCGAATAATTAAAAAGTGGTAAAAAGCTGAAAAGGGCGTCAGCAGTCCCCCCTCACTGTATGGACGCTCCGCCACTGGTCAGAGGGGTCTACAGCTTTGGGGCCACCAATGGGTTATTTAGGGAAGGGGAGTGGAAATATGAAGTACCCCGGGAATTGTGGGGTGAAGAATAAAGTCTTTTTCATTTTCCTATTGTAAAGACATTTTTCCTATTGTAAAAGACATTTTTTCCTTTGTAATTTGTTGACATTTTTTTTGACATTTTTTCCTTGTAAAGCATATTTTTTCCTATTGTAAAGAATTTTTTCCTATTGTAAAGACATTTCCTATTGTAAAGACAATGACATCTTTGTACCCTTTCCCTTATCTGGCTCTCTGCGCCTCTGGTTGGAATACGTGTGTCCCAGAGAAATTGACATGATTTTCGAGCTGCCGTGATATCGTAAAGGTAAACTAAAACATGGCACATCACTTACTAATATATGCATATATGCATATATGCATATACACATATATGCATACACGGCATATACGGCAAGAATTATGAGGAATTGTTGAATACAGGAGACCGACAAAGCTGAAATAATAAGATAAAGTGTTGATCTCTTTTGTCCTATACATTAGTAGCAAGTGTATACATAGGTGCAACCACGTATATTTCCTGTGGGTGGGGGTGGAGGGGGAGGTAAGGGGTCAGTCCCCTCTCCAAAATTCCTAGTGGATAGGATGTATATGTGATACAACCTAAACCAGTTGAAACTTCTTCGACGTTTTAATAGTAAAATATAGCATATGCACATAAGCAACTCCAATTGACTAAGATTTCTCAATGGGGAGGGCCCACCCTCCCCTTAGAACCATCCCCTCGGCGACATAATAACTTAACCCCTCCCTCTCCCCGACTACAAGAATGGCGGTTCTACCCCTAATTTTATATATATACTGGTAGTCTTCACCTTCTATTCGTTTTCAAAACCAGACTTGGAGATTGTTCGTCTCGCCAGGAATTGGCTGTGGTTCGATATGAGGGCGCTCATTCAGCCCACCGTCCATTACTTCCTGAACATTATCGAGTTAAAGGTTCTGTCCTGAATCCATACAATGAACTTGACGTGTCTGGAGTGTACGAACCATTGCATATGTTGGAGTCGTTAGGTGAGTATCAAAAAAAACAGCTGCTGCGTTGCCATGGCTTTACCAGTTGAGACTTCAAGCCGGATTGTTATATGCAAATTAATTTCATATCAACTCACTTCCAAAACAGTTAGTCAAAGACAGGATTCTCAAATGGCCCAGATACTTTGTCATTGATTGATTTTTTTAGGGGTGGAAAAGAAGGGTCGAGACAGCTAATATATGCTGTGTAAAATCAATATACTCTTAAGGTTTCTTTTCATGACACACCTGAACTCGTGGACCCGATATATTTATAGACAAACGCCCAGGCGCGTAGCCAGGGGGGGGGGGGGGGGGGGGGGGGGGCGACGGGGGCAGCCGCCCCCCTTGAGCATATTTTTTTGTTTGTATGTTTTTATGATATTGCTAGTAATTTCAAAAGAGAAAATGCTAAGATGCAACTTACAAGGCCTGGGAAGTGCCATTTCCAGCAGTTTTGGGAGGCATTTTAATGCAAACTTTTCTTGTATGCTTCGCGCCAACTCATGGTCGCGCTACGCTTAGATAGTTTGCAATGCCGTATCTACGGCTCTGATAGTTTGCCTACAGTTTCGCCCCTCCCTTGGCAAATTCCTCGCTACGCGCCTGCAAACGCCCCACCTAAAAAACAACAGGAAATATGCCACTTTGTCTTACAAGAAAAAGAAAGAAAGATAGAAATGAAACTTAAATTTTGCCTTTATTATGAATAATTTCTCTTTGCGTTCATTTTGTAGAGGAAGATCAAGATGGCGTGTTAGGTGATACTGTGACTACGTACTACATTCCACTTGACTTCAATAGTGTCAGCAGGTTTGCAGATTCCGATGATGAACACATGACGTCACACGACGATGGAGGACATGACACAGGAGGTGAAAGCCACACCCATGCCAAACGAGCTCATGACCCCCATGGCTCTGACGAGCACCACAACGATACTGGAGATGTTCATCAAAGTACCGGCAGCGGAGGCCACGCCCATGGGGAAATAACTGCCCAAATAAACCACGCCTCTTTCCGTATCCCAGCTGCAAATCTCCTTACCCAGTATGACGATATTGATCCATCGACTTTCTGTGACATCAGAGATATCGATCCGAAGTGCAAAACGACTTATTGTGAATGTACACAAGTTTTGTACGCTAACGTTGGAGAGGTAACAGAACAGGCTATATATGAGTATATATACCGTTACCTTTGGGGCCTGCAATTACTTTCTCACACTAAGCTGTCTTATATAGTTATACGGTACTGCTTTAACGCAGATCAGTATATTATTCTAAGGGCTTCATTACAGTCTAGGCCTGACTTTCCTGCCAAGGTATTTGTCGTAACCAGGAACTCTAGCGAATTAGGGGCATGGAGGGGTGAGGGGCATCAAAAATTAATCAATATATATATGTATACATATGTGTGTGTCTTGTAATGTTACATAGCCGCTATTATTCGACTTTCAATATAGATTTTCGACTTCAAGTCACGCTGTTTCGACCTATTGAAGATTTTTTATATATATTTTTTTAATTTAAACATGTCTCAAGTAAACCACCGTACTGCAGGGAATTGAGCGTACATCTGTTCTCCGACGTATATATATAGCTTGTAACATAATTTAATGCATTATTTCATTTTATTTCTTTTTTTCTTTTTCTTCTTCTTCATCTTTTTTTTTGTCTTTCCGTCTTCACTACACAGGTTATTGAATTAGTTTTAGTCGATGAAGGTTTTGGGGCGGATCAAAGTCACCCTATGCATATTCATGGTCACGCTTTTCGGGTGTTAGCACAGGAGAAGAAAGGGGATAGTCTCACTGTGGACCACGTGATAGAGATGGATGGAAATGGTAACATTGATCGAAACTTGGACTCTCCGCCCTTAAAAGACACCGTAGCTGTGCCAGACGGCGGTTATACAATTATCCGTTTTAATGCTTCCAACCCAGGATGGTGGTTGTTTCATTGTCACATACAGTTCCATCTCACTGTAAGTAGCTTCGTCATGGCTGAAGGGTGGGAGGGGCGGTGAGGGGGGTGTCAGGGGGCGGTGAACCACCGGGTAACTGAAACTCCAAGAAATAAAAAAACTCAATTAAGCAAATGAGATTTAAATATAATCCAATCCACTTTGCACATGTGCGAGTTACATTGTATGCCTTTTTGTTGATTTCATTGATTTAACAGAGTTAGCCGAAAATGCGTTGATAAATGTTGTCACCGAAAGTAGACGGTTTTGTTCAGTAGAGTGACGTCCCCACATTGACAAAGAACGTCATATTTTAATTATTGCCAATATCGACAATATGGCTGTGTAAAATCACAATATATCAGTTTTGGAAAGTGGCGTGCGCAGGGCGGGCGGGAGTAGGGAGTCCATGTCCCTCATCTTTCACTGAGAGCTCGTTAGAAAAACGTTCAGTCGGGGTACGTTTATACATTCAGTCGTAGAATAATTAGTCAACCCCCTCCGCGGGTGCACAGTTCTCCCCCTTTTTCAACTTCACAGTAAAATTCAAGCAAGTCAAAGAGTTTTATTTTTGTCACTTAATCTTCACTCATTACAGAACGGTATGAGTATCGTCATACGTGTTGGCGATAAGGAAGACCAGCCGCCATCCCCGTACAACTTTCCTACTTGTAATGACTGGCGACTCCGAGAATCATCAGCTGCGGGACCTGCGTTCGCTTCTGTGGTGAAGTCTTGGATTTTGTGGCCTTTGGTCGTGTCACACGTGATCTTTACTTTCTTTTCAAATTTGACCTAAGCTGTGCAAGGTGGTTAATTCATCCAGATATATACATCTGGAGTATCACTCTTTTAAAAAATAAAAATTAAAGTTGTTTTTTTTTTGGGGNNNNTGGAGTATCACTCTTTTAAAAAATTTTTTTTTTTTTGGGGGGGGTATTTTCTTTTTCGAAGATTTTATTTTGGTATTACACAGAACAGAACGAATGACGTGTTTTATTGCATATACTTGAGTTATTATTGTTCCTGTAACGTGAAAATACTGTACTGTATATTCACCTTAGCTATTTGCGTATAGGTATATAAATTACATTTACGAGGGAGGAGGACTAACAGGACTGCAGAAAATGATATCGCCACCGCCTCAACTATTATTCCTTTATTTGGTCAACAGTCAGCAGCGTGCATATATAAACGGGGGGAGGGCGGGGGGGGGGGGGGGGGGAGTGGTGGGCACAGCCCTTCCTTCACCTCCATCGTCGGTCGGGGGGAAATATGTTCAGTCGGAGACTTTTTTTTTACATTCAGTCGAGGAAGAATTAGATACCTTCTCTGGGTCCTTTCCATGCATAAAGGGTCATACCGCCCTATAGGCTAATTCAGTCGAGGAATTTAGAATGTTATTTTTGTACTGGGGGGGGGCGCTAAAATGTTAATTCCTAAAGGAGAGGGATGTTCCCTGAAAAATTATCATAGGTTAATTAGACTATAAATGTGTATACCTTACACAATATTTTGTTGAACAGTCTGTCATCGGGGAAGGGGGGGGGGTACCCTGCATGCTTTATACAGCCGTCTTAAGTTGCTTTTGATAAATTTTATCAGCTGTTCGATATTATATAAAGCCCAGCTTGGCTAGATCTAATATTCAAGTTTCATTTAAGACATGAAGTATAAAAATCGAATAATTTTAAACTTTTCAAATTTTCAAATTTTACATGTGTATAAAATTTTACTGCCATATGAAATAGAACGTAAGAATGAGAACGTTAAACAAGATATGCAAGTTTATATGAGGAAAAATGCTGTTAACTGTGTCCGGGTATCATTTGCTTTTATCCGATTACGTGCCTTGCCACCATTTTATATGCAAATACAAGTAGCATATACACCAATAAATCCCCCCTCCCCCTCCCAATATTGACTTGCATACTAAATCATCATAGTCACGTGGTCTCATATCGTTTTATAATAGTTGTCAGCAGGTTAACACCACTGATTTCTAAATAACGACTGGATCGAGCCTCTATTCTTTCATTATTAAAGATCAGTGGTTATAACGCTCATTTTCAATGGATGGAACTTTTGGCGTTCCGTATTATGGCCTTGTTGAATTTTTAGCTATGCAGAAAGCCCCATTCCAAGTTTTCGTCACTTGTAAAGAAGTATCTTTCTTTACCTCCCCGGAAAAGCAGAGAAATCACCCGCTAATCTGTACACTGTGTCAATTGAGCCAATTTTCTTATTTATGCAACAGCCAAACCACAAATACACGGACGTACACCATGCTCTATAACGCTCTTGACGCTCGAAATTAAGACTTATCTCACAATTTTGTTGTGTTATCTTAAATTTCGACATATTCTTACTGACAATTTTTGACATTTATCATTATCAGTTGGGTATTTTTATGTTCAAGTTGCGGGAATGCTTGCTTCCAACAAAGTTTTCATTTTTTCACTCCTAATACAATTCATGACCATAATACCAGACAACAGTCAAATTTATTTCGTAAACATACCTATTCTGCAACTTCACAACTAAGCTGTTAGATACACTGGTCCTAGGTTTTGGAATACCCTAGATACCCAGGTCAATAGTTCAAAATCACTTTTACATTTTGAAAAACAACTAAAACGGTCTTTATTAAATAAGCACATGTAAAGTTTCTAGTTTCTTTTCCTTTGTTTAGGTGTATTTTGGTGGTGGTGTGGGGGGGGGGGGGGTTGTTGGTGGCCTGGCCTCGATAAGCTCTGCTTCTGCCAGGTCTCCCCCACAGTCCCCACTTCACATCATTTGTATATACCAATTGTTTGATTCCTATGGAATGTTTTTGTATTGTATGTTAAAATGTTATTTGTTCACTTTGTTTATGTTACGGTGAAGTGGAAATAAATAGTTTCAATTTCAATTTCAATTTTCAAAAGTTTCACGCCCTGTCTAACTCTTTTTCCACACCCCCACGTTCCCATTTCAAACTTGATCCGCGATCCCCGTCGTATGTGGAACCACAAAATTATTGCACAATGCACTTTGAAACTAAACTGAACAAATATAAATAGAGTTTGAAGCGAACCATGTTTCATTTTATTCTGGCCAGCCACCTCAATTAATTCCCACATGACAACGCCAGTATAATTGGAAATGTTGAAGTATAAGAAAGCCAGATTTTCCGTTAGACGTAAGGATATAAGTAACCCCCTCTTTACGTACCAAGAAAGTGTTTTCAAAGCGTGTTTGAATCATTGCGCCAACAACATATTACCAGGGACGCCCTTAAGCTACAGTACCCTGAAAATTACAGTAACTTAGAAATTAACAATTCATTACAAAAAAGTTAATAATGTACTATTTTTCAGATAAATATCCATTCAATATGAATTATTGGTTTAAATTTGCTTTGAATAAGTTTCATGACTAAATAATCCTTATACTGTATAAATATCACGCAAATTTCAAACTATATTTGGGGTTCTAGCATTTGTATTTGGACATTCCTTTGCACAACAGCCATAGAAATATAGTTCTTTGACAACAGCATAATAATAGCAGAAGCTCAGTTTCCTATGCCGCATGGATGACTTTAAATTGAACGCAGCAAAGATAGTAAGACTGTACTCTCTTGATATTACCATCAATATTATTTGTATTATAGTAATGCTTTGTCGTTCGTTACAGTTCGGTGAATGTGAAATACTCTTCGAGGTTTAAAATTTCTTAAATGACAGCAGTAGCCTAGTCTGTAATACTTTATAGGGGGTAGTTTCGCGAAATGATTTCCAGCTCTAATACTGTATACTGCGTGTGGGAAGTATCGCATGCGTAATAGTTGCTGCGTGATACTTATTTATTTATTTAAAATTAAGGGTTAACCCGGATAGCGTAAAGCTTATCTCCCCGAGGCCCTGAAATACAAAAGTAAAAGAAGAATAAAAAATAAATAAGAACAATAAGAATACAAACGTGAATAATAAGGTTAAGGCAGTGGACTTGTGATCTAAGGATTATAGGTTCGAGCCCTGGCCAGATCACTGCGTTGTGTCCATGGGCAAGGCACTTTATCTCCATTGCCCCATTGCGCTTATGCCCTATGGGTTTCTGCAACGTAAGAAGAAGAAGAATTAAGATGGAAAGGGAAAAACTACATTTAAAATTGACAACGACATAAAATGTAACATGAAACAATCAATGAAATAAAATTAAGAGCAAGAACATAAGAAATTAGTTAAAGTCCTGGATAAAATTTGTAAAGGTATTTAAGGAGTTGTCATTCTTACACCCCTTTGATCGCTTGTTCCACTCCTCAGCATTAACATGAAAATGTTTTCTGATGATAGTGGGTATTACTACCCTCTTTTGTTGTTGTTTTGCATTACCAATATTTACCCAAATATGTTTGTTGCTGAAGTACAGTAGTACCTAGGCCTAGGTTAACCCTCGGAAGCATGAACTTTCATTAGCTTATATATGCCAAAGGGGCAAAAAAAACTGCTAACTTAAAGATCTGCTTTATTGGCTCCAATTATAGCACGCTATAGCTAGGAAAGTTTTGTGATTACGTAATCGACCGGCCACGGTCGTAAATCAACCTCAGGTGCTAAGATTAGCCTCCATAGCTTCTTAACACCATAAGGCTCTTTGTGTAAACACTGTGTGGAAATAAATTGATGTCTACAGTGCAGTTAATCATACAGCGTTCACACAAAGACCCTCATACAAGAAAAAAAATGTGGCAGGCTTTGCAGACTAATTGGTAAAAAGAGGTCGTTTTACGACCAAAGCAGGTCGATTATGTAATCTCAAGTAATTTTTCAGGAGAGCATGCTATAGTTGGGATCTATACAGCAGACCTTTAAAGGAGGATAGAGGCAGCAGTGAGTATTTAATTGTATTCTTCTTACCCCTGGAAACACATCTACATGGTTAAGTTTCTGCTGACTATCACTGAATCCATATTGGAGTTCTCATTCATGACAGGATTAAATTACCCAATAGCCTACAATGCATATAATTTCCAATATGTGATTCCATCTTTGTTTAGAGTTACCATAACAATACATCCTGATCAATTATGATGAAACAACATTTGCAATGAAAAATGTATTGTTCCACCAGAAAACTAACTTGTCCCAACTTAAAGGTCTTTGTGATGTTAAAATATTTCGCTGTACGTGTTTGACAATACGTAAATTAATACCAAATACACATGTACTGTAGTATCATGTATGCATCCATATCGTGACCGTTTCAGAAGCGAGATAGATTGAGAGCTATATTAGCCCTACACGCTTGGGCTACATTCTTGCATCAAGTAATAGTTAACACTATCGTTGATGTAGAGCTCCCATTCGTGATATTATTTCTTTAGTAGCATTGAGTGTAACGCTGTTTGGGCTGCATGGTCAAAACTAAGAACTCAGAGTTGCACTTTTCAACCAAAGAAATATGGTAACCCTATCTTTGTTAAGCTGCTGGGCGAATAAGACAAAGAGCAAGAGCACAGCTTCTTCTGCTGGGTGAAGCAAACTTTTCTTTTGCCTGACAGCCGGACGAATAGTGAGGGCATGCAACATCTTTTGCAGGGAATAACACAACACTTTTTCTTATAAATTCACCCATCAGCAGGATGTATATCGATCATGGCTTGGTTCCATATTCCACCGGGGTAATAGGCCCGACCTTTATAATTAAACTGTTTTAAAGGCATTGAAGACTCGCGCACAAAGAAACATCTCATGCTGGTATTCTGACCAAGTTTCGAATGTAGTGTAACAGAAGTGTTAGACACCACCATCGATCCCAGAAAATACACGCACAGTTTGCTACCGTCGGTAATTAGACACTAGTGTACAGTCAATACATGCAGCTACGGTCAATACCCACAACACAGTGTACATAGCAGCGATGGACATCTCAGGTCCAGATAAAAGATAATGTGGTATCACGTTTCACTACTGTCTGCATTTTCTAGCAACACGAACACAACGTCACTTGCAAGCAACGGAAAATTAACTTTTTCAGATAGCCGCACACGGTTTGGGGGGGAGTCTTCAATGCCTTTAAATGTAAGGTACATTTCCTCCTTTCGAGTTACAGATTGCTGCACAGCAGAAGAAATCAAGAGCCCAGTCACCTGACTCTGTAAGTAATTGGGATAGTTCTGAACCAGAGGAAACAGTGAACAATGTCAGCTCAGGGGAGGAGATCAGTACCAGGTCGACGAGATCGCAGAAAGATCGCAGATCTACTTTACAAGGTATTTGTGCAAAAGAAAAAAAATAGTTTTAAAAGATTAGGTACTTTAAAAATTTAGTTTACCTCTGAGGAACATCCACGTTAGGATCGAAACTTTAAGCCCTGTAACTTTTACACGTGTGTTTTTCCTAGACAGACCTTTTATAGTCGATAAGCAGTAGCTTTGCAAGTTATTCTCTCTTTTTTTAATTTAAATTAAGGCAAATGTGTTTCAAGTGATAAAAGAATCAGTCAATAAGACTAAGGTTGGCGAAAGCATTTTTAATCCACCGGCTTAATTTGAAATGTTAAACAATCTTAAAGAGGATGCATGAAATCAACAAACCTAAAGTCAATCCTGTATTTGTTGGAGTTGTATTGTTGACAAGTATTTTGTTGTTGGGAAGTAAATTTATCAGATTAAATAGATTATGCCAGTCGGCACAGAAAATCCAGGGAATTTACATAAACGTCAGGGCCCCCAACCCCGTGGATTTTGGGCCATGGCCTCTTCCAATAATCTTCACAGTAATGATTTTCGTACAGTGCCAAATAAACATAGGTCTGGCTCGGAGTAACTCCGATCCCATCCAGCCCCACCCCCCCTTCCATTTTTTCGAACCTGAAGTTTTATTGCTTTTCCGTTTTCATATCTATATTAATTTCAATATGCAAATTTCTGTCAACTTTGCAGACAAAAAGCCCAAGAAAAGAACTTCAACTTCAACCCCGAAGAAGCAACAAGAGCGAACAAGGGGCGCACCGTCCAAAGCAACAGATGTTAGCTCCTCAGGGTAAATTCTTTCTTCATTTTACTATTAAATAGTTAGTGTATGTTGTAGTCCTATGTTCTCTTGTATCAATACATGTATATCTGTAATAAATTAATTTATAGAATATTATTCCTGGACTGCATGTGAAGTTGTTAACTACTATTCTTTGGTTATTAAAAAATTCCATCTATTATCATGGCATCGGAGTCAGTTATCGAAACTGTTGAAATTTCCACCTTAAAAATATGAAAAGAGAAATCTCTATAAGTTATAAGCTTAAAGGCATTGAAGACTCGCCCCAACCGCGTGCCGCGCTCTTGAAAAAGTTAACTTTCCGCTGCGTGCAAATGACGTTTTCTTCTTGTTGCTACAAAATGCAGACAGTAATGAAATGTGATACCTTGTTATCTTTTATCTAGACCTGAGATGTCCACACTGCTATGTACACTGTGTTGTGGGTATTGACCGTAGCTGTATGTATTGACTGTACACTAGTGTCTAACTACCGACTGTAGCAAGCTGTGTGTGTATTTTCTGGGATCGATGGTGGTGTCTAACACTTCTGTTACACCTCATTCGAAACTAGGTCAGATAACCGGCATGAGACGTTTCTTTGTGCACAAGTCTTCACACCCTTTAACGAATGATAGTTGGATTTGTGTTTCATGGAAGGTTCAATGAAGCTTGCTAAAGGCTGGCTTTTTATGAACCACCACAGTTCTATGACTAAATACAACAAACATAAATATAAAAGGATCAGTAACAGAGGAATGATCTGCATGAATGGGAAAGCTCAGTAGTCAAATGCCTTGGTCAGTTGGCCTTTCGATCTATAAATTGCAGGTTAGAGACCTGGCTATATCATTACGATGTGTCCTTGGGCATGGCTGCCACAGCCTCTCTTCACTCAGATGTACAAATGGGGCGGACCTTGTGAGCTAACTTGAAAATATACTTGCTTGCACCTCTGTGTGGCTGCACAACGTCATATAGGAAGTCTCTCCGGGGAAAAACAGTTGTGGCACGCTGTAGTATCCTGGGAGCGACCGTTTGAGTTGTGCACACTGGTGTGTGTGTGTGACAAATTACCAATGACCAGGCATAAGCTGTTGTTTCAAGAAGACCCTGTCCTTTAAATACAAGACTGCAAACTTTCAAAATTTGAATGATAATTGTGAAGGTGAAGGAATGGAAGGGGAAGGGTGGGGAAGAGAGAAAGCTAAGTGGGGGTAGGGGGGAGATGGGACACACATTTTTTTTTATTCTTGCACTATTTAAAAATCGTTAAAAGCCTTTCACTTCAGTTTCCTTGCAGTGGGTGGTGGTTGGGTATTGGAGGCATTTTAAGTTCATTTGCTTGTTAAGTTGTCTTTAAGTCACTGTTCACTCCTAATCATAAGATGCAAAAAGTTTGCAAAGTTTGCAAAGATTTATCAGTTGAGGAGTTTCATCAACATCTTTTCTGTTCTCATCAGATCTAACGTGAGGAAAGGAGTCAATTCATTTGTAGATCGCCATGCCGACGACTCAGTAGACAGAACTCGAGACGTTGAGAGCAGAGGCGGCAGAAAATTAAAGGATGATGACAACCCTCCTTACGACTTTAGCGGCGCTCTCGGAGCTAGTGGTAAGCATTCTTAGGGTACAAAGAAACAATAGATATTTATATATATAAATTGATTGATGAGAAGGTGTGTGATATGGTAGGGTATATATTGGCATGGGGTGGGGACGGAGGGCCAATGAAAAGGGCTGTAAATTGGTACAGTAATTTCTGGCGATGCCAGGGTTGACAAAAAACTTATTGTCTCGTCATGTCAACATTTTTTCAGCAAGGTTTAGAGCGTTAACTGCTGAAAGTTTAATATGTTTACTGTCAAGAACAAAAATAAACACCCAAAAAAAATTTAAGTTCATTTGCTTGTTAAGTTGCTTTTAATTAAGTAACTGTTTACTCCAAATCATAAGATGCAAGAAGTTTACAAAGATTTTACCAGTTGAGGGGTTCAAAAAAAATTGGGCTTTTTAAAAATCTTTTAGATTTTTTTTTACATAGGACACATTTCTGTAGTCACCGTCTAGTTTGACCTCTAAACTTGTCTTTATTGGCTGAGTAAATGGCAGACTTCTTTGCCAAGTTAGTGTCAAACATGAACCAACTTTACCACACCATGTAACAATCTCTTTTGTCTTGCCACATGAATTTCTTTCCCACCACCTTGTGTTAACACGTCTCTGTCTCAATGTGTTAAGTATTTAAACACCTTTCATTTTTATAAAAATGCAACCTTGCTGTTTCGTCAAGTCAATATCTGTCTTGACACGACAACATCAGTCTCAGCTGTTAACCTTTATCTTGGCTTATCAGCTTTCTTCCAGTCTTGCAAATCAGTGGCATTTACCAAGAATGTGGTGGGGGTTCATGCCCCCACCACATTTCCCCCAGATGTTTTTTACACCCCTGGTGCACCCTAAAGAGATTTGCCATGAAATTTAGTCAGGACAATAGACAACTCTTTTATATTTATTAATTTACATAAAGCTGCAAAATTTTGCTGATATGAAGCTGATTTAAGTTCTGGAAATGAATAAAACTGTCGAGCTTTACTTGGCCCCCAATGGGGAGCCTATGGTGGACCCCTAGATCCCATACTAACATGGATTGTGCTCGCCCTCGCCATGGCACCTGATATGCCCCCTTGCATTACCTGCATTCTGTGCCTCCCAAACAATGCTCTCATTTTGCTGAGTCTACGCCCCTACCCCCCCTCTATCCCACTCCCCCTCAATGTCTGGCGATGACACTGTTGCCAGCGAATTTATTGTCTTGTCTTTCATCTTTCAGGAAGATAAATTTTTGCAAGTTTTAAAGCTTTTTGCTTTAACATGTTTACTTTCAAAAACGAATAAGGAAGAAGTTTGGGCTTTATAAGAAGTTATCGATTGTTTACATAGAGTGCAGATGTCCCTTCTCCTCCTGGTCATTTGTGTAAAAACATTGCGTTGAAAATTCAACAAGTCACAAGAGTATGTACAATACTGTTGTTGCTGAAGTTACTTTGAAAATAGAACATGGTCGGCTTACTTTCAGTAGCAATAGCTTATTTACTATGGCATAGCAAATTGGCATGCAAAAATGGGTGAAATCGCTGTTTCAGTGGAAAAGTGTTTTTTTGACAAAAGAAGTGTCATACTTTCCGGATTTTTTTTTTAAGATGACAAATCTCAAAAGCCTCGCTGGTTTGCCACGTTAAAAAGGCAAGCTCGTTTCCTTCCCCCGTCTAAACTCTAGATGAGTCCGGTTCAAGATCCCAGCATTTAAGTCACTCCTTTTTCTAGATTTTTAATACGTTTCCGTTCGTCTCTTTACGTAACAGATGCCAACAGAGGATCCCCCGCAGATCTACGACCCGGCCAATCAAGGAAAGGCAATAATTACGATATTCCAGAGGGTTCTCCGAGGCAAAGTAAGAGAGAGTGGGAAATGAAGTGAGCGATAGTAAAATGAGTGATTTATGTACGGTCGGTAGTGGTACAGGAATGAGTGACACATGCAGGGATGTGCCCACGATGGGCGGCACTGGGCAGCCCCGCCCAGCACTAAAAGTTACCGCCCAGCACTGACTTAAAAATCGTGAATCCCGCCC
Organism: Apostichopus californicus; assembly: GCA_020650975.1. Classification (NCBI taxonomy): domain Eukaryota; kingdom Metazoa; phylum Echinodermata; class Holothuroidea; order Aspidochirotida; family Stichopodidae; genus Apostichopus; species Apostichopus californicus. The sequence goes on from JAIPMN010008487.1 coordinate 15,186, forward strand.
AGCACTATTTTCATCTAAAATCCTGACATTCCTAACAATATATTTCACACAAAAAATTTAAAAATGTAAATTGTTAGCAAAACTAGTGTATGTGCTTAAAAAGCTACACAAGTGCCAGCCTCCTCCTCCCCTTAGACCCTCCCCCAGGACGGCGGTCAGTATACCTGGCACTCAGGAAATCCTGGGCACATCCCTGCACATGTATGTATGTGATGACTTCTGAGAGATACTGTGTGCATGGTAACTGTGTGTAAAAGTATTAAGAGGGCCTGACGAACGGTTTCGATCTTCTTCAGAGGCTGAATGACAAGTTACAGTAACCATCCCGTCCCACTCTCCCCCACCTCCCATCATTAGTAGGTTGTAAAATGGCTCAGTCTGGGGATTTTCTTTACATCTGTTGGGAAGAATTAGACCACGCCCTATGGGTGTGGACCCACCTTTTAAACCGCACGCAAAACTTGACGAATAATTATTAGCACAAAAGTTTTGCATTTAAACCTAATTATAGACCTAATTTATAATCTAAATATGCATTGTAATGCGCCCATTTGACCTCTTAACTTGAAGTTTCTTTTTCTGGGGAGGACCCCGACATCCACCCCCCCTCCCCTTCATGGGAGAGTCAGCTTTAACAACTCCAGGGAAACACCTTTACTTTATAAAGTCC
>JAIPMN010008488.1:0-10507 GCA_020650975.1 Apostichopus californicus
AAGTATGAAAAGAGCCCTGTACAAAATTTCTGATGGGAAGTGAAGCCAGCTTCATCTGATCCATGGTTGATCCATAGTTTGGTATAAAATCGTTCTCAATAAAAAAAATGAAAAAAAATAAGCCAAAGGTAAATGGGATGCCCCTTCCACCATGTGATCCATTGTTACCTTGTTCAGCACACCTTGTTTATATGATCTAACTATGAGTTTTCCCTTTTAAACACAGCAATGCTCTTTTAAAAGTGGGATACCAGGTATTGTGAGTGTTGCATGTCAGATTTTCAACTCTAGTTTCACAGGGTTTTATTTGTTGTAAACCAAAAGTCTGGCACTCAGTTGTAGGGCTACTAGGATGATTAGTTCCTTAAAGAGTGTTCCTTATTATAGGCGGTTACAACTGTTGAATCTCACCACACTGGAGCTTAGGAGGTTACGTGGGGACTTGATTCTGGTTTTCAAGATTGTGTATGGTTTTGACAATTTATCCTTTACCGACTTTTTCATGTTTGCTAATAGTAGTTGTACCAGAGGTCATTGTCTTAAACTCCAAAAGTCACAAAGTAGGATTAATATTCGGCATAACTTTTCTCTAATAGAGTTGTGAATGAGTGGAACGGTTTGCCTGAGAAAGTTGTACTTGCAAGTAGTGTCAATGGGTTTAAGAATGCTTTGGACAAGTACTTTAAGCAGTGTAATCGGGTCTGAGTGTTTGTGTCTTCAGTTTTTTTTTTCTCTCCTATAGGGTCCTTGATTGGGACTTGAGTGTCCCTCCTGATCCTTTTTTCTACTAAACTAAACTAGTTGACTCGGGAGTAAAGGGTGTTCTAAACTTTATATTCGTTTATTTGTTTTCTTCTACCTTGGTTTGGTTTTATTAAGTTTAGTCTTGTCTTTTGTACTGTGGTATGTTTTTCATTCCTTTTTGTACCTTTGACATAAAGCAGTGAACCAACCAACAACATAGTGAAACTATCCCTTTTCCCAAGAAAATTGAGGAGTTAAATATTCAAAATTTGCTCTGATGAGTGCACTATGTATCACTGCACGTTTATGCATCAGTTGTATAACATATACTGCTGTACTACTTGATCAACAGATATTTTGCGTCCATGGAGGGGTACCAAGTCCAGAGACTGGATTCAAAGTTCTGTCAGATATTAATTCCATTCCAGTGCCTTTAAACGATGCAGAGAACGAAAGCCGTCTAGCTTGGGAACTCATGTGGAATGACCCTGTCAAGTGAGTATCTCAGTTTTTGTCCAAAAATGTATTTTGCTAACAAGACTCAATCAAATTTAGAAAATGTAAATATTTCAGTATTAACACTAATGACAAGATCGTTCAATCAGTATTTTGAAACAAAACTTCCTGATCCGAAAGAAACTTAATCTTATGTTGAATTTATTTCAAAGCATAACTTGATTCTTCATTAATTGGTTATGCAGATTTTGGTTTCCATATCAATTGTAACCTTTCCAACCAGCACAGTGTGTGTTTGTGTGAGTATGGGTATGTGTATGCGTGTGACGCCTCACCTTTAAACAGGCGCGTAGCCAAGGGGGGGGGGGGGCAAAGGGGGCGACTGCCCACCCCCCTTGAACATATTTTTTTTTGTATGTTTTTATGATATCGCTAGTACTTTCAAAATAGGAAATGCTTAGATGCAACTTACAAGGCCTGGGAAGTGCCATTTCCAGCGATCTGGTGGGCATTTTCGGCCAAATTTTTCTTGTACGCTTCGCGCCAACTGTTGGTGGCGCTATGCTTAGATAGTTTGCAGAGCCATATATACGGCTCTGATAGTTTGCTTACTGGTTCGCCCCTCCCTTGGCAAATTCCTGGCTACGTGACTGCCTCTATACAGGATATCTCAAACTTTATGGTGGTGGGAAGGGGATTTAAACCAAGTGAGGTTCATCAATGAAAATGACTGGAAAATTTAGTCTTATACGCAGACCATTTAGGTCTGTTCCTCAGATACAGTACAAAACTCAATGGGAGAATCATAAAAGAGTTGTACAGTTATGTCCTCAGATGAAATGTTTACCCACAGATTTGAAATTTAACAAGTAAGAATGATGCTGACTGTCATTACAGAGTGCCTTGTTTATTGAATGTGCCTTTGTTTCTATAAAGTTGAAAGAATAGTTTGGCTTGAGCTACTAGAATTTATAGAACATGATTAGCATTTAACATTTTATTATCATCAACATAACATGACCAAACAGAAAATCATATTTTTGAACCTATAAGTATGATCTTTTGACACAGATTGCCAAAGTACAAAAACTAAGGTACTATACCTACCCTGTATGATATTATCTCGCCACCTTTCAACAAAGTAGTGAAATTCATATAAAAAGTCTTCAAAAGAAGGAAAAGAAGGACTTTTTGACTGTTTTTTGTTTTGTTTTATCTAACCTGTTTTATAGGATGGAATTGCTCTCTGAAGATCAAAAGACCGATTTGGATTCCTCCAACGGTTTCCTTTTCAACAAACGAAGAGGAACTGGTCACATGTTCAGTTGCAAAGCCTTGGAAAAGTTTCTCAACTGCAATAATCTATCTCATGTAGTACGTGCCCACGAGGTGCAAGAGGCTGGCTTTCAGGTGAGGGAAAAAGCACTCTCGGGTATAACACCACTTTGTTTTAATGTAGTGGGAGACTTGAAGACATAAATCAATGTTGGTATGTGCTTGAAGACATAAATCAATGTTGGTATGTTGTAGTCGATTAGAAAACACTGCTGTCAGTCTACATTGTGTTTCTATACCACTGCAGTGTAGCACCACTTTGTTTTAATGTAATGGGCGACTTGAAGACATAATCAATGTTGGTATGTACTTGAAGACATAAATCAATGTTGGTATGTTGTAGTCTATTACTAAAAACTGTTGTCAGTCCATATTGTGTCTATACCACTGCAGTGTAGCAGCACTTTGTCTTAATGTAATGTGTGACTTGAAGACATAAATCAATGTTGGTATGTGCTTAAAGACATAAATCAATGTTGGTATGTACTTGAAGACATAAATCAATGTTGGTATGTGCTTGAAGACATAAATCAATGTTGGTATGTTGTAGTCTATTACAAAACACTGCTGTCAGTCCACATTGTGTTTCATTATCACTGCAGTGTAGCACCACTTTGTCTTAAATGTAATGGGAGACTTGAAGACATAAGTTAATGTTGGTATGTACCTGAAGACATAAATCAATGTTGGTATGTTGTAGTCGTTTAGAAAACACTGCTGTCAGTCCACATTGTGTTTCTATACCACTGCAGTGTAACAGCACTTTGTCTTAATGTAATGGGCGACTTGAAGACATAAATCAATGTTGGTATGTACTTGAAGACATAAATCAATGTTGCTATGTTGTTGTTGATTACAAAACACTGCTGTCAGTCCCTATTGTGTTTCTATACCACTGCAGTGTAGCAGCACTTTGTTTTAATGTAATGGGCGACTTGAAGACATAAATCAATGTTGGTATGTTGTAGTTGATTACAAAACACTGCTGTCAGTCCAAATTGTGTTTCTAAACCGCTGCAGTGTAGCAGCATTTTGTTGTAATGTAATGGGAGACTTGAAGACATAAAATGAATGTTGATATATTGTAGTCTATTACAAAATAATGCTGTCAGTCCACATTGTGTTTCTATACTACTGCAGTGTAGCAGCACTTTGTTGTAATGTAATGGGAGACTTGAAGACATAAATCAATGTTGGTATGTACTTGAAGACATAAATCAATGTTGGTATGTGCTTGAAGACATAAATCAATGTTGGTATGTTGTAGTCTATTACAAAACACTGTTGTCAGTCCACATGGTGTTTCTACACCACTGCCGTGTAGCAGCACTTTATTGTAATGTAATGGGAGACTTGAAGACATAAATCAATGTTGGTATGTACTTGAAGACATAAATCAATGTTGGGATGTACTTGAAGACAAAATCAATGTTGGTATGTACTTGAAAACATAAATCAATGTTGGTATATTGTAGTCTATTACAAACCACTGCTGTCAGTCCACATTGTGTTTCTATACCACTTTTAAATGTTGACAAATGACCCATGAATCATCTGAGGCTCAGCAAGTAAAGTTGCTGGGCTACACAGTCCAATGCATAAGGGGTGGATCTATGATTTTGTTAAGGTATAGGGGTGTTGCCCAGAGGGTGTGTCTTTGAAGCCAAGCCCACACAGGGAATTAGACTGCAAATGGTACATTCTGAAGCATATTTGGACTTTAAAGTAGGTCTATAATTAGCTCTATGCAAGGTTGTGCTATCGATTACTTTTAAAACTTGTTGAACAGGGGAGGAGGGGGAATGTACACTCCCTTGATCCATGCCTGAATGCAATTGATAATTAATGCTTGAATAACTGGTTGGGCTCTTAGTTAGGGAGTACCATCGTTCGATTGCGCTAAACACTGATCCGGTAAGCTCGGTAGGAAGGGTCTTGGCATGTGTTTATCGCTCTCGACAATATATCCATAAAATATCAATAAATGTTCATTTAATTTGCATTTCGATCGAGTATAAATTTCTTTTCTTTGCTCGTAGGTTTTACAGAAAGGAAAACTTCTGACTGTGTTCTCTTCATCTCACTACTGTGGAGGCTCAAACGAGGCTGCGTGCATCCTCGCCGACCGACACAAACTACGCACGATACGTCTCGACACTTCTTGACGTTGCAGACGAGAGTGTTATATTGCCAGATCTCTTGCCAAAGTCAGTCAGTATTTTGTGGAACGTGTTACATCGTGGCGTGCGTGTTACATCGTGGCGTGTCTTCCTTTTGTCCTCAAGACACGTCGATTTGATCTTCATCGAACTTTGACCGTGCAACCACGAACCTATTAAAAAGCAATATAAATGACTGTGATTAATTTGAAAAGTACCCGTCGTTAGACTGGTGCTGAAATGCTTAGGAATGTACGAAGGTAAAGGAGTGGGGGTTGGGGGAGGAAGGGGGTGGGCAATTGGGAATTGGTGCGTCAACGAAAACAAAAAAGTTAAAAAGAACTAGCAAACGATTAACAGATTGAAAAGTTGACACGGTTTATTTTTTGATTGGTCTGGTCTTCTATCAGCTTTGAGGTGGAATAATTCTAATTGATAAATCTATTATGATGGCCTAGAAGGTAAATTTTACCAGTGGCGTAGGAAGGTACTTTTGAGTGGGGGGGCTGAAGATTGATGGCCGGCCTGGGGGAGGGGTCTAAGGGGAGGAATTTTTTTGCATTTCCAGGTGGCCTCAGATGCAATTTGGTGCAATACAGCACACTTCAACACCCACTCCATTTTGTAAATAATTTTGCATTTTCACCTGGACTTAGATGCAATTTGGTGCTCCAAATGCGATTTTTTTTCTCATTTGGAAATGAAAAAGGGGTTTTCTGACTTGCGTAGCGGGGGGGGCGGAATGATACTTCCGCCCCTCCATATTTTTCACTGGGGGGGCTGGCGCCCCCCCAGCCCCCCCGGTTCCTACGCCCTTGAATTTTACTCCCAAGGTGAAAAAAGCCTCCTTGTATTTCTTACCAATGCTATATGTTTGCACAAACCTATGTATAATAGCCAAGACAACAGTAAAATATCATATGCAACTCATACTTATGTACACTGGTACTACTACAGGTAGATATGCAGAATAAGGTTGTATTCATATTGTGTTCGTTAATATTGCATCAAAGAACAAATAATTTACAATGAAAACATTTTTTTTTTTCAACATCTTTTTTTTTGACATGTCTTGAAGTGACAACTCTAATAACAGTCATTTTCCAGTCCATATCTCACAAAAAATTTTGTAAATGAACCAGGAATAGACTTTTCCAAATTTAGGACACACCGCTTACAAATGCAAGTGCCTTATCCTTTGACTAATAATTGTTAACCAACTTACGATGCGTAAATTTCTTAAGTTCTTAATGTCTAATGGTTTTATCATTCAACAGGCAAATGTCGAAATTCCACTTTTGTTTAGCCAGTGAATAGCCTTAATGTTTGAAGCCTGACAAACATACATGCATGTAGACACAAGCTGGTAAGTCTAGTTATGGAATTAAGATTTTCATTAAATTTACTTTGATGAAATTTTCAGCGTTAGGAAAGTATGTTAAAAATTTGTATGTTCGATATGTATGTTCAATATGTATGTTATAGTATTGATAAGGGTGTGTACAGTAACTTTCAGTTGTGAAACCTTAGTATGGAATTGGTAACAGTCAAGAAGCCCTTTATCTATTCTACCTTCTTTGAAGATGTTGTAACCAATATAATTATACATCACCTCCAAAAGTGTATATCAGAAATTTTCCAAATTTGCTCACTTTGTCTTCATTATTGTAAACTGAACCTCTGCAATTGTTTTTATAAGTGAAGTTTATGATTAAAAATTCCAAAAAAGATGACATACTAGAATTTATGCAAAAAAAGGACTTTTAACCTTAACCTTCATCATACCTGTACATTTTTTTTGGTATAACAGCTCAGAGGGCAAAGTTAATTATCATTAATTTGTCTTAATTAATTATTCCCTTATCATCACTCCTTCTGAATTTGGGTTTGAGTCTTTCACTATTATTAAATATTTAGATATGTAAAACTGTGGACAGTAACATTCAGTTGTGAAGGCCTTACATTTACCAAACCCCGTTATCTATTTTCCTTCCCTGATTATGTTGTAACCTTGATAAGTTTGATGGCATTTAATATTTAATAGTTTAGTTAAAATAAAATGTAATCACTACATACATCCTGGTTTATTCATGAAACCAAGGTTATGCTGAGATTGATTATTAAATCATTCCAATCAAAGTTGCAGTTTTTGTCTCACAAAAGACTTTTTCATGTCAATATAATAATTATACATCACATTCAAAAGTGCAAATCAGAAATTTTCAAAGTTAGTTGCATTAACAATAGGGATATAAAGTTTACAAAATGATTATAAATCATTTGAAATAAAAGCCACTACTCTGTGTTAATGTGTTTTATACTAATGTCCCTTACAGTCTTTAAGGGGGGGAAGACTCGCGCACAAAGAAACGTCTCATGCCGGTAATCTGACCTAGTTTCGAATGAGGTGTAACAGAAGGGTCAGACACCACCATCGATCTCAGAAAATACACACACATCTTGCTATTGTCGGTAATTAGACACTAGTGTACAGTCAATACATACAGCTAATACCCACAACACAGTGTTCATAGCAGCGTGGACATCTCAGGTCTAGATAAAAGATAACAAGGTATCACGTTTCATTACTGTCTGCATTTTGTAGCGACACAAAGAAAACGTAATTTGCAAGCAATGGAAAGTTAACTTTTTCAGAGCGCGGCACCCGGTTTGGGGCGAGTCTTCAATGCCTTTAATAATACTTAATCCCATGTGATGGTTTGTATTGTATGCTCATTTCAATGGGTTTCTAGTTGCACAAGTATACCTCAATGTTTTATACTTTGTACCTCAGTGTTTTTATAATGTAGGGTTTATTTATCTCATTGGTTGATTTTCTTGTTACTTCAGAGTATGCATTTGTTTTGGTCCATTTTCTTCCCTGTTGTATCTTCTAGTTTTATTACAAGCCTAGTCTGTCAAAGTCAACCTTTACAGTAGGAGATGAACTATGTGCCTTTTGTATATATTTAAAATGCATTTTTTAAAAATGCATTTTTTTAATTTTTTATAATGAAGGTGCTTCTATAACTAATTTCATTAACGTTATTAAGACTACTAATGTTGTTTCTCAATGTTGAATTTGTTTGTTACTTAAGCTTCTAAATCTCTACATATACCAAAAAATTCATATCGCAGCTCTCTAATATGATGAAAATAATTACATTCCATTTTAAATATAATTTCTGTGGTCTTTCATGTTATACTTTGTTAAAATTTAAAATATGAATCCGTCAGAGAAAAGAATCAGAATTAGATGCAAGTTCTCTGCTATTTAACATATAGTTCTTTTGACATTGTTACTCAATTAAATTTAAATAAAGTGTACATTAACAGTCTTTTTTATCATGGCAATGCCTTCTCGTCATACTTAACAACACTTAACCCCGTGTTATTGGTAACTTGTTTAACACCCACACACCCAAAATGTACACAAACAGTGACATCCCAGGTTACAATGCCCACATCTATGTGTTCCCTGGGGGACTTCCCATAAGGTGCAGCCACAACTAGCGCAATCAACTATAGTTACAAGTTGCCTAGCAGGTCCCCATTTATAGACCAGGGTGGAGAGAGACAATGGTTCCTTGCCCAAGAACGCACGGTAATGAACGGGCCAGGACTTGAACCTGCAACGATCCTTTATATTTCAGTACATAGAAAGTAAACAGGGACTCACTGAGATGGTACTATAGGTAGCAAGCGGTCACATTTGTGCATTTGAACCTGTGATCTGGGTATCAATGAAGTTAAAAGGACTAAACGTTTGTAGTGTACAGGGATATTTTTATCTGGTATCACAGCAAAACTGAAGATACAAAAGTACCCATTTTTTAGACAATTGGAAAAGATTTTTAACAGTTTTGTGCAGAGAACCTTAATTACTTTTCACAAAACTTATGATTAAATAATTTGGCATAAATGTTATGCTAGATGTTACAACAGAGTAATTGCTCAGGTGTCACATCAAGGTGCCCATTCTGTTCCAAGCCACACGAATCATCTTTGACAATGATGGCATTGAGAGTTTACATGTTCAAAAAGTATGTTCGTTTTAATATGTGACATTACTTCATACTATGATATCTAGTTCAACGTCAGTCAAGGTACCTGTGAATTAATAGTGAGTGTGACGTGAACTATTAGGGTCAAAGTTTGTTAGTCTCTTTTAAAAACTGATATATAATAGCATATGCTAATGTTATTGTTCGTGAAAACAAAGTTGCAAATTACCGTTCCTCTTTCTTTCTACTGTCACCTCTGTTCTCTATTAATTAAATTATACATTTGAATGATTCTTTTAATGGTTGTTTGTGTTTTTGCAGCGTAACATTATATATATCCATTTCATATTCACTGATTGGTATGAACTTAATTGTGCCAGAAATTAAGTCCTGTTGAATGGTTCAGTGGTTTCAGTTGCCTTGAAATTCCTACCTTCGATCCCCTCTTTGATTTACTACTCCTAGGCTTATACACAAATTTAAGATAATGTTATGAGTGATCATGCTCATCATAGCTATCCTAACATTAGGCCTAAGTTACTAAAATTAGCACCGGCTTCCTATAGCGGGCACTTGTCAACTCGATCCCAAGCCAACTAGGGGCATAGTTCTAGGTTTAATTTGAAAGCCTTGCACAGTAAGCCTAGCCTATGTGGCATTTATAAATATTAATTGGCCTAAATGTCTAGTAAGGGCTAGGCAATCAAATTCTACTTTTCAACTCAGATTAGGGCTTTAAATCTTCATTTCCTTTAAAGGGGGGGGGGGGAGCACGACTATTAAAAATGAATTACCAGGAAGCACTTTTTAGCCGATCGAGTTAAATATCAGTTTATTATGGTTGATTTCAGGTTGATATTTATGATTAAATCAGCGCAGAACAATATACAGATGAAGTATGAAAGTAAGATCGACTTGAAGATAGTTTGTTTCTCAACTAACATGTTAAGTTTCAAAGGCGCCTGCCTCTACATGCATATTTTTTCATTATAATGTGCTTCCATATTTCATTAGACAAAGAGAATTCTATAACAAATACAATGAAGGGGTCGGATCCCATACCATTACAATAAAAGCCTAACGCATGACTAATTATGATGCAAGAGACCACGTGACTTCTCCCACTGGTCCATTATCGTTGCCAGCTTCTGAGTTCATGACCAGGAAATAGTCATAAATCCTACTTTCACGTAAGCAATATTAAAAACTATACTTAACTTTTCTATAAATATAACAAAATATGCACAAAGTATTCCTCCTCAACCTCATGGTTTATATATCTAGGAAACTCTGCCAGGGCGGTAGGAGCCGGGGGGTGGGTACTGGGGGCACTGGCGGATCCAAGGGGGGGGGGCAAGGGGGGCCATGGCACCTCCCAAAGGTGAGCCAAAAAGTGTTTCCGAACATCCGTTAAATCATATGATTGGAAATTAAAAAAATCGAGAGGAATAGCAGTGGTAGACTAGTCTAAACCTTTTCGTTTTCTGGTTTAAAATTAAATGCAGAGCTCCCAACTGACCCGCAATTCGCGGGAATTAGACCCGCATTCTAACACCCAAACCCGCTGACCCGCACAAGCGTCCGAAAAAACCGCATTGTAATTGTCAAGTATACATAAAACAATTTGCATCAAATTTTGACTTAGCAACCATTATTTCTTTAGCATTTAGCATAATAGAGTATAAAACCTCCTTTACAGAATCATTTGAACCTCAAATTAGCCTATATTTCTTTTCATTGGGGCGAGCAGCGAACATTTTCATGCCACGGGAAAGAATGAATTATCACCTACTATTCAATTTATTGATG
>JAIPMN010008492.1:0-20435 GCA_020650975.1 Apostichopus californicus
ATATATATGCAGACTTCGATCGATTGAAACTGTTCACTGACATTATGTGGTACAGTTTTCTCCACTGACGTCATAATAGAGACACCTGTCTATTTACATGTTTATGCAGAGCAAAACACAGGAAAGCTGAAGAGTTTCACTTTCGACTCTCAAGTGACGTCACAGCATCATGGCAGAATGGTTGCCGCAATTGACACTGCAGCTTATACTTTCCAACCATGATTTTTCTTAGCTATATAGTCCGTCTGTGAAGGTCTCCATCAAAAACACTTCTCATTCTCGCGTGCATATTGAGAATGATGATTTGGGCTTCCCTTTCTTTTTCTAAAGGCATAATATTTGGCAGTCTACATAATGAGGTCATTTGATCCATTTATTTCTAAATTATTCATAACGCACATAAACCTTAAAGTGAGATTACAAGCCTAGATGATTATAGACAATAGCTTGTCACTTCTGTTGAAACTTCAAGAAGCTCTTTGTTTCCATTTTCAAAGTAATTTTCATTACCAGCAAGATAGTAAAAGGCTTCATAAAATTTAGTTTTCTTTTATGTTACATGGCATTCACGTTTATAGTCATCTTTGGATAAGAAATATTTCAATCAATTAAAAAAAAAAGAAAAAAAAAAGAAGAAAGTGGTATTTTCATCCAAGATGAACGATTTCACTCTGTTGTTCATTCATAAAGGTTTTCAAAATATATAATTATCATGATGTTCGCGATTGGACATCTCAATGAAACATTTACCAATACTGTGTTGCATTCTCTTCTCCCTTCCCTTCCCCAGCCCTTCCCTTCCCCGCCCCAACCACACACCCTCGAAACTCCCACCCCATCCCGACGTCGCCATTAAATAATCCATATACTAGTTTCCACTGGCCACGTGAACTTCTTATCTGAGTGCTTTGTCTGTGATAATGTGCGATCAGCTGTTTCAGATTTTATCGTCTGTTCTGTGGCACAGTTACCAGTTACAGACGACACTGGAGCGAACGAGACAGCCACGTTCGCGCTTTGTTTATTAAACTTGAATGACAATATTACTTATATCGGAAATTATTCTCAGATGTGCTCAGTCATGGTAAGTACATAAATTCATCTGATCATTTAAGCCAAATATATTTTCCTTTTTATACTTGGGTTCAACGTCAGACGACTAACAACATTGTTAAGTGATGCGGACATAATGAAAACCCTTCTTGAAACGTGTAGGCGATAGGCCTGTAATTTGTAAAACTACAAGAACGATACTAGGCCTGCATGTGTGGGCAGAGCAGCTTTGAGCAGAGTTCATTGAAGCAGACATTTCACAACCATTTTACGATGTTTCATTGTTCAACGCTTTGACGCATACAGTGTTAAATTTATCTGTAAATTGTGTGTCTGTAAATTGTTTGTCCAAGGCAGTAAACGGAGGGAAACATACTCTATTGGGAAAGGGAAATTATTTGATATTGATATTGATGTCATCTAACAGTAACACTTAACAGTCCCAAGATATTCCTTTCTTAACTAATGGATGTGTCTGAAGGGTGGGGAGGGTGGGGGAGGGGACAGGGGAGGGCAGGGGAGAGAGACAGTAGCCTTAATGGACATATTTTGCCATTTAGAATTGATAATTAAGATAAAGATGGCTACTGCAAATCAAGGAATCACTCACTTTAAATCTCTCAATCAATTTATTGATCAATCAATCAATCAAGCAACCAATCATTCATAGAAAATATGCTGTATCCATTGCACGAAGTAGTTAACAGCTTTATTTATTCTCCTTGTTCAAATGCATCGACCATGTACTGTATGCATACTTAAAGTACTAGCCAATTTGCTCAATATGCATTTGTTTTGTAACTTGATCGAGTGTGATAATCTCATTCAAAATTTGTTGCAATTTTTCGAAAAGCCACTTCTGTTTCCAAGATATACACATTTGAATTGTGGATAAATCTGGGAAATTTCATGATATATGTGCAAGCTATGACGTGGAGTATTTCGCTCATGAAAATCTCTTATTTTAGACCTTAATAAGTTTACCCCTAACCTTTAAGCCCACATATATTATTTGAATAATTTAATGTTCCTCTTTTCAAAGAAGACAATAAAATATTTCAAAGTATCGCCTTAGGTCCCAAACCTGTGTTCAATGTCCTTGAAATGAAGGTTGTAAAGACAAAGGAATAACATAATAGAAAATAAGGCAGTCACTCCCTTTAAATATATCATCAATGAACATAATTCTATGTTTATTCATAATTTCATAAGTAAAACTAGAATCGAGAAGAGAATTGTAAAATGATAAATCTTTGATGGATTTTGATGGGAGTTGCAGCTATTTACATGATTTGTAATACCTATTAGATTGATCAGGACAATGTTGTTCATAGGTGTCAGTAGACCTTAAACAAGATAATAATACTTTATTGTAAGTCAATGTCTTGACTTATAGTTTTCTCATTCAAATATCATCTAGGAACTACTTTCACTTTGCAGACGTGTTCAAACAGAAAGCCCCCAAAAAAGAGGAAATTTGTGATACTTTGCATGCTTCCTTCCTCAATATGTGTTAATGAGAAAACAACATCCTTAAATATTTAGTCACATATAAAGTACAGTACTATATATCACAAAAGTACAGTACTGTATATAGTCACATATAAAGTACAGTACTGTATATGAAACAGAAATGTTGCAATGCTCTATTGGCTACATACATCTAGTATATGTTAGTAAAAATTTCCAGTTGAAAAAATATCACCACTGTTAAATTTACTATTATGTATGTATGTGCAGTCCGGGTAATTAAATGGAATTAAAGCAATCTTAGAGAACTTTCTCAATATTTCCATGTCATCTGGTGCCTGCACCTAAGAGAGGTATGTACAGTATATACACAAAGGTCTACTTTCAGATTTTACAAACATGTATCTTCAAAGTTTCAGTCAGTTTAATCATGGAGGTAAAACAGAAAGCTTTCTCTCCTGTTTTGCCTCCATGGTTTAATATGCACAGCAACACTCTGTAATGTGACAGGAAAGTATGGCTCTCAAAAGTGTATGCTATGTGTAAGTAAACTGAGGGTCTACCACACTTTATTGTTTAAGCTTCAAAGACACTTATGTGAATTGTAGACTTTGTACATTCTTCGAGGCATTTGTCAAACAGGGAACAACATGATTTGTTACAGCATCACAAATGACAGTTCAAAATGGTGAAGTTGTTAAAGGTAGTCAGTATAGGCCCCAAATTAAAGCATGCTATAATAGAAGTTTTCCAAAAGTACTTTCCTAGAGGTGTTTACTCTCCAAATTGTTCTCAGACATTTTTTAAAGAACACACAAGATGACTGAATCTCCCAGTGAGGAAAATTTCCTTGAAGGTTGTAATAAAATCAGTTTAAGAATTTTGACCAAATGTGACCATATTTGAATATCTAGCATATTTGGGGCAAATACAGCATACCTTTAAATACTAGTGTAAAGATGAATAGAAAATGTTGTTATTCTCAGAATCCATAGTATAACAGTCACAGCCATCAAACCTGCTGCAAAGCTTTTGAATACTGAATTATTCCCTGTCAACACCAAGATATTAAAACGATGTTATTTTATTGGTCATCACTCATCAGTATATTGATCCCAGATATGCTAGTAAATCAGATAATGGTCACCCATGCTCATCACTTCAATTTGCATTTTACCACAATCCTCAATCAAGTATTTTACCCGATTGAGAAATTGGATTTTGTCTAGTCTAACACAACTTTGTTGATGTCTGGAAATATATCGGAGATTCAGAACCACAGGTCTGGAATGTAGTTTTCAAAAGTTTTTAACAATAATATTTTCAGCGTGCTTCAAATTTGGGGTCGATACTGATGACCTTTTTAACACTCGATCAATCGTCAGTATCTGATAATTATCATCCTGAAGGATACTTCAGAGAATACTTACTGTACTTTAAGTTTTGTTTTATTTTATAATATAAGCTGGCTGAAAAGTGATAATTAATATGCTCATGGAAGGCCTTTACATTGAACTGTGGGGCTCAAGTGCTGTGGTACGTAGGATCATAAAAAAAGTTAAATTTTCTTCAAATCTAGATTTATAGGAAGACGGTGAACTATTTATCCATTATTGAAGAGCAAATTGCTCTAGGTCTGCAAAGAAAACAAGTTGATGTACTGTACAAGTAGAGAGATGTACAGTATATATATATACCTTTATACAACACCTAATTATATTCCGGCCATTTGATTGGTCAATTGCTCGTTGATTGCATGCAAAATCCGCTCTATTGCACGCTATGAAATAGAACCATGCGTTATACTTTTTTGATAGCACTTTTTTCAATGGTAAGAGAGCAGAGAAACCTGTCTGTTCAAAACAATCTGTTGCATGAGTGCATTTTACATCCAATGATATCCAAATTTGAAGGTGTTGTATCAAACAAATAATGAATGGTTTCCATTTGTGCAATAGTGCAAATATTTCATTCGTTGAATGGAACATTCCATCTTTCAACTCATGAAATATTTGCACTATTGCACTCATAACCATTCATTATTTGTATAATATTTGTATATGCTCCATTCATTAGTCATTTCTGTTCTGTTAAAGCAAAACCAATTTATATTTCAGTAAGTGATACTGTCCTGTTGATGGGTGAACACCACTGAAACGATCCCCTCTTTATTGTGAGTCAGTTTCACAAATTTATCTATAGGTGAATTATGAAGGTCAGGTTGACACTACTAAAAGTTACAGTTCAGATATCTGTGTACTATGATGTTCACATTACACATGTATTGAAATAAGAAAACTGTCTGTAGAAGTGAATTGATATTTCTTCCCTATTAATTGTTCATATCATTGGAATTATTGAGGATGTAGAGCTGTAATTAATGTTTTCCTTTCAAAATGTGATTTTTTTTTTGGGATTACTGGGCAAGATTTTAGAAGGTAGCACATAGGAAGTGATGGAGACCCAGCTGTCTTGAGAAATATTACAAATTCATGTTTCAGCTCCACCTGATATCTTGGACATTTCCCAAAATCAATGTTGAACGAAGACGCCTGTCGGGTCATCCGGTATATTTTCTCTCCTTCACTTGTGGAGTCTATAGAATGCATTGTAGCTCCAGCATCCTTTTTTTTTAGTATGTGTGCTTTTTTCTGTCTATGCTAAAAAGATATAATGGAATACTTTAGGCTGCCAGAATATTGAATGAAAATACAGTCAGTACTGTATGAAAAATTGAAGAATCTCCTAAAAGTCCACAGTCTTTAGCTTTTTCAGGAGGCAGAAGATTCAAGTGACTTTATTCATGTCATTGATTGATTGATTTGGAATTATAATTTAGTTCTAAATCAAATATTTTTAGCATTTGTGAAAGTCTTGATAACTGTATACAGTAAATAGCAAATTAACAAAGTAAATATGACTGCCTTGGATCTGATAGAAGCTGTGTACATGTATGTCTGTATACATCTTTGCATTGCTCTGGCATGCCCAGTCTGTTTTCATAGATCCCCTTGCTAGAATCCCTCTGTGTTCAATACTGTGTGAAGTATGGTACAGTATATGATGTCTCTTTATACTCAGTACAGACATCAGGATTAGCGGTTGAATTGAGACTTCTGGCAAGTTTGACTCAAAGAATGAATGTATCCATTATTATATAGGACAGATGTTAGGAGCTCTGGAAAAGAATGAGAGGATAAGAATAAGGAGAGGCAGAGGTACAGAGGTAGGAATGGAAGGATGATGGTTGGAAGGAGTTGCAAGGCTGACGTGTGTGCATTTACTTCATTAGGGGTAGGCCTATTTTGTTTCCTAAAAGGTCTGCTGTATAGACCCCAACTATAGCACGCTATCATGGAAAAGATTCTTGAGATTATGTAATTGACCTGCCTTGGTCGTAAGAGGACCTCTTTTTACCAATTAGTCTGCAATGCCTGCCACATATATTTTCTTGTATGATGGTCTTTGTGTGAACGCTGTATGATTAACTATACTGTAGACATGAACATATTTCCACACAGTGTTTACACAAAGAGCCTAATGGTGTTAAGAAGCTATGCAGGCTCATCTTAGAGCCTGTGAGGTGGATTTATGACCGTTGCAGGTCGATTACGTAATCACAAGACTTTCCTAGCTAAAGTGTGCTATAATTAGAGCCAATAAAGCAGATCTTTAAACTATAGGTTCAACAAAATTTGGAGTAACAGAAATATTTTATTGTGGAATAGTGAGTAGGAATACCGGGAAGGCTGGGAAGGGTGAAAGGAGGACAATAGAGTGGTCGGTACGTAGCTGCTATTGAATGGCGGCACTCAACAATATTTAATTGTGTATCTCCTCTTCATCATTTTAATTAAAAGACATGAATGCCAGTTAGTGTGCATAGTAAACTTTTGCAAATATAGAAATTTACTTCGTTCCTCGCTTACTGTCTCCTCACAACCTTAGCACCTCATTCTACGGTGTCTAGTATGCCCTGGTAATCTTTTAACACTGCGCCCTCAGCGACCGGCTCCTCCGGTCGTTGCCCTTCCTTCTCATTCTACCATCCAAAGTGTTTACACATACCTTTTCGTAGTGGATATAAAATCTTACGGAAATTGCCCGGAATACGTTGGATTTTTACCTTCTATACATCCTTTGGGATTTCAGAACGTTCTACAGTCTTTTACAGCCTGATAAGTATCCTTTTCTTCTAAAGGGAGGGAGTTTGGGGGCTGTTTTTAGTGTGCGACCCATGCCCATGTGTTCGTTTTTGAGTAGCGTAACGTTACTTTCTCAGGTAGTAGTTCCGTAAGATTTTAAATCCACTACGAAAACGTATGTGTAAACACTTTGGATGGTAGAATGAGAAGGAAGGGCAACGACCGGAGGAGCCGGTCGTTGAGGGTGCACAGTGTTAAAAGATTACCAGGGCATACTAGACACGGTAGAATGAGGTGCTAAGGTTGTGAGGAGACAGGTAAGCTTGTCACTCGTAAATATATAAACCAGTAAGTTTTATCATTATTACATGTGGTTGATGGTTTCATGTGTATTTGTGATACCACATGTGTCTATAAATTTGAATCTACCATCTGGGGTCCTCTGCATGTGTAGGACAGTCTAAGTGGTATATAATGACCTACAGGTTCCATAAGGTAACCACCTATTCCCTGACCTCCAATTACACAAATCCTCCCTGGAATAAAAAAATTCAGATCTGCTTTACCTCTTGTTGATTGGCAAGTTGTTTAATTATAAAGGAAGGAAAGAAAGAAAAAAGCTACATTTCCTGGGTTATAGTATTATATCCACCAGTCATTATATTCCCATAACACAATGTTCAGGTTTATGCTTTCTATTCTCACATGTGTAATAAAGTAAGGCTTATCATGAGTTTGTTTTAAAGGTAATCTATATTGCCCCCAGATGTTAACAAACAAATCTTGCCCCCCAAAAAAATGTTATAACTTTGAATTTGTCGCCAATGTATCTGCACATTGAGAAGACTGAAATAAGACAATGCTTGTGTATAATTTTGCTGATGAAAATACCTTTTATTAAGGTGGTGGGTTAAGGGTTGTGGTAGGGTGAGGTTGGAGTGAGTTAAGGTAAGGGGGAAAGGTAGTTTAAACTTTTTGCATCATGAAAGTGACCAGTTTTAGCATATTTTGGGGACAATCCAAATGTCCTCTGCTGGATGACATTAAGCAAGTTTGAAATCTTAGAAATACCGATCTATCAATATCACTGAAAATGTAACATTACATATCACTTTTCATTTTTTCTAGGCATGATTGGGGTGAGAGGGGGAAATGCCAGAGGGAACCAAGTGCAAAATTTATCCAATAGAGTGGAGTTTAATGATTTCCAGTGTAGGGATCCCAGATGAATGCAATATTCTATCTAAGTAACTGAAATTTTTTTCAATTTTTTGAGGAATTAAGAACTGGTGCCATTTCTTATAGACTAATTATAGACTGAATTAGATTCTACTCTTCTCCAATCCACGCATACGATACGTCCCGAAACATGTAGCGGTTAAATGACAAAATTGTATATCGTGAGAAAGACCCAGTATACATCACATCAGGTGCGTAGCAAGGGGGGGCAAAGGGGGCAGCCCCCCCCATGAGCATATTTTTTGGTATGTTTTTATGATATCGCTAGTAATTTCAAATAAGAAAATGCTATCATGCAACTAACAAGGCCTGGGAAGTGCCATTTCCAGCGATCTAGGAGGCATTTTCAGCCAAAGTTTTCTTGTACGCTTCGCGCCAGCCCATGGTAGCGCTATGCTTTAGATAGTTTGCAATGCCGTATCTACGGCTCTGATAGTTTGCCAACAGTTTCGCCCCTCCCTTGGCAAATTCCTCGCTACGCGCCTACATCACATGCATAGACCTGGCCTACTTACATCCTACTGTAAATCCTATTTTGTGGCTGAGCACGATCTGTACTGTACAATCAAAAGGCTGATTCATTGATTATCAAACTCCAGAGTAACAGCGAAACAATTGACGGTGTAAACGACAGACACCATAGTCATCCGTTAATTGACAATTTATATTTTATTTCACACCTTATGTTTATACTACTACTGGTTAAACATTTCATGGGGGAATATTAGGTGAGAGAGGTAATTGACCATATATATAGTACACTACTGTATACATCATGGGTGTGATAGTGTACATGTACCATACACTGAGTAATAGAAATGCCAAATGTTGGACAAATTATTAAATTGCATTTATTTGTAATAAAGAAAGAGGGAGGGGGGGGGCGTTAACCTTGTGGTTGGTTGGTGATTTCCAGATATGTAAAATTTTAACTGTTAGGGATGCCATATTTACTTTGCTCCTCACTTACCTGTCTCCTCACAACCTTAGCACCTCATTCTACCGTGTCTAGTATGTCTGTTAGGGATGCCATATCTATGACCAATGATGAACCTGAAGAGTTTTGTCATGGTTTAACAACAATGTTAGAGATTTGTACGTATAGGAAAACCTTGAACATTCATTTGAGACATGGTACAGTATGTAGTATTGTATGTCACATTAATTAGTAACATACACTATCATTTTGTACAGAAGGGAAATTGGCAAAGAGGATGTAGGGGCGGTCTTCGGAAGGGATGATGTGCACCCGTTTCTTTAAATTAGAAGCATAATTTATATTGTCTTAATTACACATCGTCAACCATGACTGTCTGCAGCCTTTCGTATATTAATGTCAACATAAAGAGGTTCTGATATTGTATAGGTTTTTATTGTGAATGATAAACTCATATTAAAATCTGGGCTGTGTTTAGTACTCCAGTACAACTGGTACTTGTCTTCAACTTCCTATAGCAAGTCTTATGGAGATAACTGTTCTAATGTAAATTGCCTTATGACATTTAAATGTAAATTTATAGCAACTATAAACAGTATTCAAATATAAAGATTTATATTTATATTAATATTGACTTTAATTTGTACAAGCAATGTATGAGTAGTTCATATCTAGAGAATTATTGATGAGTTATATCATGGTATAGTCATGTATCGTTTACAACACATATGCCAAGGAAACATAGCCCTTGCATAGACATACAGTAGTACGGTATCTAAGTCAGCCTTCGCATTGATTATGAAATGATGACTCTCCATAAATTGTGTTTGTTATTGATAACAAAATCGTGATCATGGTTATTATTGTGAAATTTGAGCATATCCAATTTTTTTTTTAGGAAGCATGTTGTTTTATAATGTGAAATTATGCATTCCATAAAAAAAGTGTTTGTGCGACAAAGTCTGTAGGCACAGTGTCGAAAAAGAAAAGCTGCAGCAATTAAGGCAATTTGATTCTATATATCAAACTATCTACTGTAAACAATTGCAGTCAGTGACTATTAATTGTGGGAAACTAGTTTGTGGTGCTATATATTGTGTGAAACTGCACAGCACAAAAGACCATCTGGACAGCCTGGCTGCAGGATGCTGCAGCCCTCTCAGTGTCCTACTTTGTGTGAGATGCAGTATGATGCTGTATATAGTGTGAAAATGCATAGCACAAAATTTGATGTCCTAACTCTGCAGTCTGGCTGCAGCCCGCTGTCAGTATACTACTTTGACAGTGTTCTGCAAATATATCAAAAACAATTACAGAATTGTAGTTCCTCCTAACTACGTAGCCTGGTTGCAGGATGCTGCAGCCCTCTCAGTATCCTACTTTTGTGTGAGATGCAGTATGATGCTGTATATAGTGTGAAAATGCATAGCACAAAATTTGATGTCCTAACTCTGCAGTCTGGCTGCAGCCCGCTGTCAGTATACTACTTTGACAGTGTTCTGCAAATATATCAAAAACAATTACAGAATTGTAGTTCCTCCTAACTACGTAGCCTGGTTGCAGGATGCTGCAGCCCTCTCAGTATCCTACTTTTGACACAGTGCCTTGCACTATATAAAGAGCAATTAGTATTGTAGTTACTCGATCCTAAATATGCAGCCTGGTTGCAGGATGCTGCAGCCCTCTCAGTTTCCTACTATGGACACTTTTGTATGCCTTCCAATAATTACTAGTTACTCACATTGATCTGGTGAAACAATCAAATAGGCTTTCTAATTCCATGATATATTGCAATCTTGGTTTTAATCCTTACAGCAGCTATTTGCGTCCTTTTCTATGATTTTCTCAACCTCATTGACCCCACGATGCCATAACGACATACAGAACTATAGCTTATCTATTCAAATCTATCTTCAAATGGTGCAATTAAAGTCGAAAAATTTACAACTTTACGACGTTGTTTTTCTCGAAGATATTTCTGTTAGGATCACGATAAACCCTGTCAATAATATGAATATTTATATTTTATGAACTTCATAGAATAATGTGGTAAATAATTTTTACTCTGCCGGCGTCATAAGCAACAATATGTACTACAACACCATGCTTTATTTGTGTACATTGTGAATGGCTGTGATACCAACGCAATTTTGTTTGGAGTCCTGTGTATGAAACCATCTTAAGCAACGGCTCATAAATGAACATGTTAGCTATTCACTGATTCAAACTAGATTCAAACTAGTGGATTTGGGGAACTGCATTGGATTAATTTTAAATGAGGAATTTGTCGGAAGATACTCTACTCATTATCTGCAGAAGTCCTTAATTACTCGCCAATTAATGCTCTTGGAAGGGGAAAAAAACTTGGCTAATATCTTAGTTTGCTGCTTTGTGATGAATATGTACATGTAAAACTCGATGGAAATGTCAAAAGGGTGGGAAAACCCGACAAATGCAAATAGCTGCTTTTAGTACAGTACCTGTTTTGGTCATAAAATTAATCCAACTTAGCACACACAATTAACTGCTTTGTTGCATGTTTTAGATAGCACAGTGAGGTGTGTACACTGTGTGGGTGGTATGTCAAACTATACATTTTGACTACTTAGTATCCAGCTTGTAAATTTGTACTGAGTAGCCTTTGTAACTCTTGCATGACTTATAAATGCAGCATAATTACCATCTTATTGTAATAGTGTAAAACTCACTGTTTTGTGTAAAGCGCTTTGGATCATTGCTCAAAATTCCTGAGTTGTATTAAACGCATCTATGTATTATGTATATGTTTTTATTATTATGTATTAAACAGCTCTGACTTATAATTAAGTAGTGTTAGCTCAGTGGTTAACGCTAGTGCCTTCCAATCATAAGGTCCCCAGTTCGAGTCACTCCAAGATTAATGAATGTCGTCCAGTTACAGAGTTGTTGACAATTGACAATTCATAATCATGGACGTTAAGTATGAATCTAAGAGACTGACTTTGGTCAGCTTGCAGCTTTGATAAGCCAATGAGGCTTTTTCTCGAGTTCCTGCTTGCAGGAGAATCTAAAAACATACATTATATATTACACAGCTCTGACTTATAATTCTAGCGGTACTGTAAGTAGGTCAACATACTCTAGGATATTATGTAATGTTATAATCTCAGTTATAACTTTGTAAGTTATACTTTGCACATCTTTTCTGTTGATCAGTTTAGTCCCAAAGCACAGTTTGAAGCACTTTTGTGAACATTCCATAAAGTTCTTTCATTCATTCATTGAATTGTCTCATCACATTTAAGAGAACGACAAAGGGTTGGTGGGAACAGAACTAATTATGCAATTATGTGAAAAGGAAGTCATTAAACTAAAAAAACCCTGGAGGGCTCAATAAGTAGAATATTCCCTGAATGAATAAAAAACAAAGGAAAAGAAGCCAAGAAACGATACACAAATAATAGACACAATGTAGGAAAGTTAGCTAATTCTGTATCATAAATTAAAATTCTTATTGCAAGACCTGACAATGTGTATGCACAGCCGGTTGTTTTCTCGGTTTATCCTCTGTGTGAGTTGTAACATGATTGACCAGACGGTTGGGAGCTTGCGATTACCTCGGTACCAGATCGGCCACTTCAGCACCAGATCGGCCACTTCAGCACCAGATCGGCCACTTCAGCACCAGATCGGCCCGTTAAGTAGCAGATGTTAAGAAAAAGTAAGTAAGAAATTTGGAGTATCTGACTGCCTTGAATATGTGTATGTATAGAGCTACCAATCCCATCATTGCATGTCTACAGTATGTAAGAGTTGCGGGATATGGGGTTCTTGTCAGCTGCTAGCTGTACAACAGGCTTATTGGGAATCCCCCTAGTGGTAACGATGTGTGGAGACAGCTGACCACTGTGTTACAATCACAACAGGCTAAATCAAGAATAAGACCGGCTGTTAGGTATAGTAAGTACAGTAGCTATATTTGCTAGGCCTTAACACACATGAAACTATTCAACATAAGGAATCTTGGCATAGTGACTCTTTAACTTCACTGTTAAACAATTACACTAAAAGGGGAAAGGGGCTCAAATTAACACTTAATCGTGGGGTAGCAAGTTACAATTAAACCTAGAGATATTGAGTTACAATCAACTAGGGGTGACAAGTGGCCACATGACTAATACATACATGTGCACATTAATAAAACAAGAGATAAGCTTATATGGCGGGCAGGTCTGTATCTGTGTCTATACCACTGACATTTCATGACCTTTAACTGGTTCGATAATAAAGAGTGACATTTGACCTTTTAACTGATTCAACCATAAAGAGTTAATACTTAAATGAAGGTGTGACTGTAAAGGGACGTTAGTTAGATCACTAGAAAATACTGCCGGCCAAATAGTGTAGTGTATGTACACTATTTAGTCCTTAGAATACAGATTAGCTATGTCCAGTAGCTATAATCTGCCTTGGAATGCACACAACATGGGTTTGTTCAGTTGTTATTCAGGCCTGCATGGCCAGACCTATATTGCTTAATTGTGTACAGTACGGTACTGTACATTACCACCAAGTAAATGAAGTTAAATTCAGTGAATAAAGGTTCACTGTGTATACAGAGCCATGAATTAATTAAGGGAGATGAAGGAGGATTCAGTGGGAGGGGGGGGGGGGGGAGAAGGGTAAGAAGGGTGAATGTACAAAAGGAGGATCTGAAAAGGACATTTAAGGGTAGAACAAACTTCATATAGAATATGATATCAAACATTTTACGGGCTCTGTGATGTTTCAGTATTGTTCATTATATAGCAGGTAATTAATTTCAGCTAAGTTAGACATTTAATTTGGAGGCTTACAGTAATTACAAGATACATTTTGATCATGCTATTGTATGCATACATTATATAAATAGCAGTTGTGGTATATATGTACTACAGAAATAGGCATGTATGCTCTGAGCCCATCCATGGAGATATTAACTCTCATTAATAATAATGGAAACACAGTGTAATACAAATGGCTAGGTCTTCATACACATTCATGTATGGATGTACACTGAGGTATTGTATGTGTCATGAATATTGTGTTTTAGTTGCCCTCTGAAAAGTTGAGATATTTATTTATTTACCAAATTTATATAGCGCTCTTTTCATGCTTAAGCATGTTCAAGAGCGCTTTACAATGACGACAATATGACAAAACCCTTAAAATTTGAATGTGAAGAATAAAATTGACGCAGCTCAAATATTAATAAAAAAAATATATAAATACAAAGGAATAATTTTAAAAATAATATGATCCACCCTCTCCCCTCCCCCCCCCCCTTCTCCAAATTTCCCTATAAACATTGCAACAGCTTTGTATGGTGTAGCATGGCACTAACAACTTGAGAAAATATTGTGTAATGCCCATCCTTCCCCCTCCCGTCCCTCTTCAAGATTGATAAAAAAGAAGTTAATATTCATCGTATTGGTCAAGTTTAACAAAAATTGTTATCACTGTAAACACACTCATTTTTCCACATTGACGTATAATTACTTGTCTAATTGAAAATTCATCAATATTTAAAAATAGTTTGGATGATCAAAACCCCCCGAAAAGTACTCTTCACAGCTTGCAGGAAGTTCTAGCCATTGTAGAGCGACCCTTTGGAACCTGATCATTGGTTTTCACCAACGGTATTAGGCCAGTGGTCACACAAATGGATGAAAATTTAGACAAAGGTTTGCCAAAGTTATACCTAACTTTAAAGTTACAGTAATATTGTCTCGCTTCTGGAGAAAACAAATGTTTTGTGAATTATACAAATTACTTTGTTTGTACTCCTCTGTTCATAGCTCAACATCCATACCATTCCCAATAGCAAGTCCTTGTAGTCAACTTTTAAACCATTTGCAGTCACAAAGAGATTAATTCCCTTTAAAGTGCATTTTTTTTGTCCTTTTTGCAGGGACCATAAATGGTTACAGATAAAAAGGAAGGCAACCATTTCCTTCCTTCATGAACACTTTGACCCTAAGCTAAAACAACGCTACTTCAGGTATTGAAGTATTAAAGCATTTAAAGTAGAGGGCAGGTTTATTTCCTTCCTGAATCCGGTTTCAAAACGACAACATATCTCACAAAAAAAGAGATAAAGAGTTAATACTAGCTACTGTGTACGTTAACAATAATATACTTTACAGTATTAAAGCAAATCACAAACTCACAGTGCAGTCAAGTCTACTGTTAGTTGTGTCTGGTACAGGGAATTCCTTTCTCTAATACCCAAATGAAAAGTTCTGGCTATTTGGACAACATCTAGTTGCAGTGCAACTTTTGTTGATCAAAAGTTTCAAAACCACTACAGTGTAGTTTTTGGTGTTATGTTAATAGCATGCTGGGTTTTTGCAACCATGAGCAAAAATTTTGAAATATCTCCTTTTGAGAGGAGGAAGAGGGGATGAAGGGTGGATGGGGGAGGGGGAGGGAGAAGAGGGTTATAGGGTTAGAGCTTTGTAATTCATTGACTCTATTGCAAAAAGTGCATATATATGGCTAATAGCTATTCCATTGCAAAGTGGAGTCTTTGCCCACATGCGTGATATATATCTAGTCCACTGCCACATACTGTAGAGTTTCGTTTGTTTGGGATAGGTTGAGTTGGATGTTTTGAGGGTGGGTGGGATGGATGTTTTGAGGATGGGTGGGTTGGATGTTTTGAGGGTGGGTGGGATAGATGTTTTGAGGGTGGGTGGGATGGATGTTTTGAGGATGGGTGGGATGGATGTTTTGAGAGTGGGTGGGATGGATGTTTTGAGGGTGGGTGGGATGAATGTTTTGAGGGTGGGTGGGATGAATGTGGGGAACATCTAGGACTAGTAGAAGGAGTTCTGTTTTTCCAGTTGAAATAATGAGGCAATTAAGGATGTGAAAGGTACTCATGATGTGCCACATTGAATTCCAGATGTTGAGAGTATTGAATTAGAATATAATGTAATGTCAGCTGGACAAAGAGGCCATCGGGCCAATGTTTGAACATCGCCATCACAAGATGATGACCATTGTTGGTACCCTGGCTGGCACACTCTTAGTATATATGCTCTGACATTACTGTACGTGTAGCAAATCTATAACAAACCTATAATATAGCCAACTACATGCAGTTTAAAGGCATTGAAGACTTGCACCAAACCCCGTGCCGTGCTCTGAAAAAGTTAACTTCTGTTGCTTGCAACTGAAGTTTTCTTCTTGTCGCTACAAAATGCAGACAGTAATAAATCGTGATACCTTGTTATCTTTAGCTGGACCTGAGATGTCCATCGCTGTATCGTTTGTACACTGTGCTGTGGGTATTAACCGCAGCTGTATGTACTGACTGTACACTAGTGTCTAATTACCAACGGTAGCAAGCTGTGTGCATATTTTCTGAGATCGATGGTGGTGTCTAACACTTCTGTTACACCACATTCGAAACTAGGTCAGATTACCTGCATTAGACGTTTCTTTTTGCACGAGTCTTCACACCCTTTAATGATCACATTACTAGTGACTTGAAATGACGACATGAATACCTCGGAAGATTAATTGATACATATGCTGTACATACAGCATTATATGAATTACTTTCATAATTCTAGGCAAGCATAATTGGCAGTAGCTGCAGGCCTGACTCAACGTCTGACTGGTAATAATTAATAGATTATACTATTTGGGCTATGAGGTAGTAGCTTTTGCTCCATTGTGTAGAGACATTAGACAGTTTAATTTGATGATCACCGCTCAAAATGCATTCACGGATGGATCTAGTCTTAAACTCACGGGTAAATAATTAACGTGTCTTGTGGAAGTCATTCGTGTCTCTTTCGGGTATTAAATCCAAGCTGTCCAGCACTCCTTATCTGCAGACATAATCTCCTTTTATGGATAAAGATAAATGCAACAATTACTGAAGAGTTAAGGGTGCTATGTATACAGTACTTAGTTTTATCTAGATATTTAATCTACAGTATATAGAGCTGAGATACAGACAAAGGAATTGTGCTATATCACTAGACGTAACTAGAGGACAAAGGTCTTTTTGTGTGTAGAATCTCTAAATAATACTAATAAAAATGATATAGTTACATAGTGCTTAAAGGGTGTGAAGACTCGCGAAAAAAGAAACGTCTCATGCCGGTAATCTGACCTAGTTTCGAATGAGGTGTATTAACAGAAGTGTTAGACATCACCATTAGTCCCAGAAAATACACACACAGCTTGCTACTGTCGGTAATTAGACACTAGTGTACAGTCAATAATTTGTGGATACAGTCAATACCCACAACACAGTGTACATAGCAGCGATGGACATCTCAGGTCTAGATAAAAGTTAACAAGGTATCACGTTTCATTACTGTCTGCATTTTGTAGCGACAAGAAGAAAACTTCACTTGCAAGCAACGGAAAGTTAACTTTTTCAGAGCGCGGCATGCGGTTTGGGGCGAGTCTTCAATGCCTTTAAACTGCACTCAAGGGTGTTCTGCCACATAGATAGATACAATAGATAATGTATGCTAGATTAGACATTGCAATTCATCCACTGTTACTGTATGTACCTCTCCTGCAGTACTGGAGAAATTAAAGTTTGTATTTAATATGAACTTAGTCTGAAATATTGAAAAGGTTGCAGATGTGCTCAGAGAACTGAATTAATTAAGTCAGACTTTCTGGACTCCATGCATAGGTTTATATTAAATTTGGTCCAATTACAGGATTAAAAACAAAGACAGGAGAAGAATGTATGTGAGAGGTTAACATGAGCATATAACGGATTTAGATTGCTGAAGAGAAGTATTTATAATCTGCCCGAAAAAGTATTTGGGAGCTGGCCAGTTTATTTAGATTCTTTGTTCCCTTTCTGTATAATGTTCGGGATGATGGCTTTCTTGTTTCCTTCATTTCTGCAGATTAAAGTGTCTCATCAGTTGACTTCTAATTAATAACCTTGTACTGTAGATACCAAAATTATAAAAATCACGTCATAAATAAATGAACCGAGACGACCAAATTTATCACTGGATGACCATGATCAGCTTTGGGAGATGTTCGGCTTAAAGATTTTTTTGTAAAATCAAATTCAGCTGATTGCATAATAGGAACCCTGAAACAATTAAAATGATAAAATGGTTTCTGCGAAATAAACTAGTGGTAGGCCTATGATCCAATCACATGTGAGTTTTACTTGCCTGAAGCTGGTGTCATCTGTCCACCAAACCTACACACATCTCTCCTACAGTGTACATATTGCTGTTCTATATTCATCAAACCTACACATCTCTCCTACAGTGTAAGGTACATATTGGTGTTCTATTCACCAAACCTACACATCTCTCCTACAGTGTACACCAAACCTACACATCTCTCCTACAGTGTACATATTGGTGTTCTATTCACCGAACCTACACATCACTCCTACAGTGTACATATTGCTGTTCTATTCACCAAACCTACACATCTCTCCTACAGTGTACATACTGCTGTTCTATTCACAAAAAACCTACACATCTCTCCTACCATATACATATTGCTGTTCTATTCACCAAACCTACACACCACTACCAACTTGGTTTGAAAGCAACATTCAAGAGATTTATCATATTTTAAAGGTGAATATCTTGAAAACTGGTCATAATAGCTATAGAAACATAACAAAGGACTCATGTTTTCCCTTCTTTCTTGGACAACGACATGTATCTAGTCTAATTCTGCATTAATATATGTCACCCTTTAATTGGCTTTTTACCAACACTCTCCATGATTGCTTTGAAAAGTAAACTATATTTGTAAGAGCCTACGTTTCTTCACCTACTAAACCTTCTGTTGTGACATAATAGTACTGTGCTTCTTAAAACATTAATGATACTCTTGCATGGCTTCTTCCCTTTTGCAGGTTAATGTGCCAAGAACACATCTCTACTATTGCAAATACGTTCTCGTTACACATACAATATGTAGCATGTCGTTAATATTTCGATTAATTAACTGCCAGAAATTTAATAAAGTCATCTCATTTTTTCGTTGTCTTCAGATTTAATTGCCGTGTCAGATCAACTTGTTTCCTGTTTTTTTTTTTCCCATCGTCGTCGATAAGTTAATTATTGTAAACTTGTTATGCAAGGCTATTAGCTGAAGTGTGAATAGTAGAAGATTATTTCAGGAAGGTTTGCTTTCAGTGATTGACTAATACAGTTTGTACATGCTGCAGTTTTACTGTGGCAGTATAATGCTAATCTGTACTAGTACTATACCCACAAGACTTCGACAGTACAGTCTATATACAGTATATATATTTATATATCAAAACTTTATTTTGTTCCATTTAGCAATGTCTGGCCCACAATTGAAAAGAAAGGAGTTTAGCTTGTCAATGCCCAGGAGTTGTTCATCAGTTAGGATCTAGGCTATCCTAGTTGACCAAGGCTGGGCTGTGTACATTTGTCACCTTGCCATCTCTACACATGTTTATTGTTGTGCAGTACAAAGTGTTAAGATCAAAAGTTATGATAAACACGCAAGAATGGTTACTTTGATCAGGGGGTTGCTACTCTGTAGCAGGTCCTTGTTTTGATATAACTGCCCAGACCATCAAACAGTCTGTTAATAATGCGATCTCCAAGAGTTAATTTTTGTTAATTTTACTTCAATCCTCCCATCCCTGTCTCTTGCTCAAAGCTGGTCTTTTGCTCCTTTTTCAGTCCATGTCTACCATAGTTCTCACCGTCTTAGAATAATTCAAAGGATAATAATTTAGAAACTTAAATACATGACATTCTTCTTTTGGAAAAGAAATTTTAATAGTAGGTGAAAAACAAATAAAAAGTTTTTGCAGCATTATGGGTAGTCGTAGGGGTAATGGGATCACTGGGTGAGTGAGGGAGGAACATGGAGGTTTATCGGTTAGATTTCAGCTGTAAATATCAGGGTCAAGCACTATATATAAGAAAAGAGAAATGAAATAAAAACCACTATATAGCTGTTTCATTGTGTGGTAGTCATTTACAGTTTTGACCTGCTATAGAGCTTCTAAACCGTAATACTTCAGAGAGAGAGAGAGAGAGCTGTCACGTACATACTTTGCACAAACAGTGCTCTTCGCAAGAAACATTTCCTGTGTCAAGTTTAATTGGTATTTAAGAAGGAAACCAGTATTCAAACAAAGAGATCCAGGTATTGCCTAAAATGGCCAGACGAGAGTCGATGGTATTTATCTAACTTTTCCTGCGGGGTAGTCAGCTGTTGATAATGTTAAGTCAAACTGTGTCAATTGTGTACATGGTACATGGTTGCCTTGGAAACAGAAATCTCCTGATCGTCTCACCTCCTTCCTTAAACTCGCGTAAAAAGAAACATCTAATGCCGGTAATTTGACCTAGTTTCGAATGAGGTGTAACAGAAGTGTTAAACACCACCATCGATCCCAGAAAATACACTGCTATCAATTGGATTTGAAGAGAAAAATTGTTCTATTCCTCATCAAATGTTTTGGTTCGTTAATTCACTTTGAAACAACATCAATAGTTTCCGCTTCCTTGTTTCATTGTTTCTTTAATTTCTGTTCTTATTTATTTTTTTTAATTTTGACATTTCCGATA
>JAIPMN010008495.1:0-17255 GCA_020650975.1 Apostichopus californicus
CAACTGCGCCACCAATTTTATCACCAGCGCCACACTGTGTGTCCGAAAATTAGCAATACTCTAGCAAAGAAATACCAGTTCCACAATCACAAGAATCTTCTTGGAATACGTGAAAACAGTTTGCAGGAAAGAAAGTTTGGCCGTGTATCGTAATATAACACACTTCTCCCACCATATCAAGTATATTTTCAGGTGATTTTATACCAGAAGATATACTTTTGGGGTGTTTTAAGGCTTAGGTGTCCGGAATTCGAAGTGTCCATGCTACTAGGCAACAGTTGGCACAGAAGACTTGCGTAATGTAGGTAGGCCTAGTTACAATATAATAAGTGCCTAGCCCATATTTTACTAGGCCTTACGTTTGTCCTCAAACTATCTAGTTTATCGGTTTTTAAGTCACTTTCATTAGATCATATATCCCAAGTGCAAATTTTAGTGAAAAAAAAACACTGACGAATGCAAACTAACGTTGTCTATCTTTTTATTTTTAAATTGAGCGGGTTTTCGTGGAACACACTCAACGTGATCAAAAGTAGGCCTAGGACTGGAGCCTATGCCCTTATCACGGAATTCAAACTTAAAAGCAGAGAGTCAGTTAATCTGGTAATTTTATGTATGTACTTATGCAGATTTTCTCGGTACTTTGTAAATTATTAATTAGGCCCCAGCTATTTCGGAGTAGTGAAAGGCAGCACCAGGATTTATTCACTGCATTGCTGTATACATAGTTAGTTCTAGCGACCGGTACGTCACATAATTGCATCACATGTAACCCGTACACTCAGCGATCCAATGCTTGAACTTTGAAGATCATGTGATGAAGGAATCGGTCATAATGTTTAGGGAAAACATAAAGTATATATGGTAACAATTAAGCTTAATGATAACTGTAATTCATTTAATGTGCTTAGATTGATCTTCCCCAATAGTTAACACTTATTTACACATTTGATTTAGTTAACCGGTATAAAAATGAATATTGTATAGCATTGGTCATGAACATCCCCCGCAGTATAATGGATCTGTCAACAGTCACCGGCGATTCAACTGCAGGACACTTGTACTGCATAGACAGAGAGTAACAAACACACAGTTTGGCATATCGAAAACACTGACCCAGCTGAAGCGTTAGCCTAGTACTATAGTATAGAACTGCCTAAAGACTGTATTACTACTAATAGTAATACTACTCGCTTTACAGCGGACTGCTTGATTTTACTTCCAAAAGGAGCACTTACTGTCACTAGTGTTAGGATACAACGAGACTCATCCATGACACGTTCTGGATCAAAGTGACAAACGTAGGGAAACCTGAAGTGTTACTTGTTAGTTTTACTTGTGTTACTGTTAGTCATAGCTTAGCCAGTACTAGTATTAAAATAGTAGCCTACTTGTACTAGTACTAGTAGCCTAGGCCTACTTAAGTTACGCCTAGGCATAACCGAGGTATAGAGCCTAGGCGTATGGTAGGTAAAGCAAAATTAATTTTACCCTAGGCCTTAGTTAGGCTAGGTCTACTTAAATTCAAACTAACTATTAAACTATGTCAGTAGTTAACCTTCGGCTTCAGTGTGGCCTGTGAAAAGTGTGAGTGCATGAAAGTAATAAATTAATCCAAAATGCCAGCGATAATGTCTGCTCAGGGAGTTGTTATGGAACTCCCTGGTCTGTTGTTGCTTTGAAATTTAACATACATTCAGAATTTCCTCACATATTTTAATTTTTTTTTAAATATACATACAGGGCTGTACACTAACATTGCCTGGTTGCCCGAGGCAAGTGAAGATTATGTCGGGCAAGCTCATATCTCAGCTTGACTGATTGGACAAGTGATAGATGTGTGATGTGAATATTAAGAGAAGTATCTACTATGTAACCAAAAACATAAATCTTAGTAAGATCGTTCTCGATTCGCTCTTTGCAAGAACGTTGCTTCGTCTCGACTTTCATTAACTTCACAGAGCATTCCC
Organism: Apostichopus californicus; assembly: GCA_020650975.1. Lineage (NCBI taxonomy): Eukaryota > Metazoa > Echinodermata > Holothuroidea > Aspidochirotida > Stichopodidae > Apostichopus > Apostichopus californicus. Next base: position 1,971 of record JAIPMN010008495.1, read on the forward strand.
TCCAACACGGAGCAAAAGCATCATTTAAATCTGATTTTACTAATTATTACAGGGAACGGGTTGAGCTTACGAAGTACGTAATGTGCTTTTAAAGCATTCATAAACATGTTGTGTTCATATGTTCATTTCTAAACTAATTAAGAACGTTTGTTGAACATCATATTCATGACAGCATGGTAGTGGCAGGTAACTGTTATTCTTAACAATAAACAAGTGGAAATCCCCATTTGAACTTAAAATATAAGAGCACCAACTTACTACAATATTTGGTTAAAACATTGCCACTGACAGAGCATGAAACTGCAGAGTTGCTTAGGCTTCATTGTGCCACACACTAACAAGGGTAGGGTAGTAGGTTCATTAATATAAAAATGTGAAAAAGAAAATGTGTCAGAACATCAATACACTTAAAGGGTGTGGAGACTCGCACACAAAGAAACGTCTCATGCCGATAATCTGACCTAGTTTTGAATGAGGTGTAACAGAAGTGTTAAACACCACCATCGATCCCAGAAAATACACACTCAGATTGCTACCTTCGGTAATTAGACACTAGTGTACAGTCAATACATACAGCTACGGTCAATACCCACAACACAGTGTACATAGCAGCGATGGACATCTCAGCAGGGAGTTGTTACGGAACTCCCTGATCTCAGGTCTAAGATAAAAGATAACAAGGTATCACGTTTCATTACTGCCTGCATTTTGGGGCGAGTGTTCAATGCCTTTAAGGTGGCCAAAAACCTCCTAAATATTTATTGAGACATTTTTCTAGATACAATTAGTCATAATTCACTAATAAATACAAACATGAAAGGAGTTTTGAGAAAAGATTGCCGTCACTCACTGCAATGAATTTGGACAAGATTTTTCAGATTTGGCTTGTCAACCTTAGATTTTCATTGTGTAAAAATCCCAGTGGAGTGACAGTGACATTTTTTGCACAACATTTTTGCATTTAAAAGACGATAAATTATTTTAAATATTTGCTGAGTCTCTATTTGAGAATTGTCTCTAAAGGGGCATTTATACGACACCATTTTCCTCACGATGTGTCGATCGCAACAAAATCGTGGCGTTTGAATGACTTTTCGACGAAACTGAATCGTGAGCAACTGGACACGAAAGGTAGAGCATATTACAAGATGCCCAGAAACGCAGCGTATAAATGAGTTGTCTTCAGTTGCGCACGATTTATCACACTGTTAGAAAATTGTTCCATTGAACAACTTGTTATTTACACGACACGACAGTCGTATGCGATAAGTCATGTGCGTTTGATGCTAAATGGTTGAGGGTATAAGATACAGGTGCCAGAAACAAGGCATCTTGCGGGATATCCGTATTAAAATATTGAAATTTAACCAACTCACTAAAAAAAAATACTGACGAGACAGAGGAAATGATACATCTTCAAGTTGGTTTGCCCAATATTTCACTAACTGCTACAGGGGATAGATACTTCAGGAAACATGGCAGAGAGATAACCAGTGTTTTTTGTACCACAATCAACTTGAGAGTGAATCTTTATTTTACAGAAAAGAGACCATGGTTGCAACATGTCATGTCATGTCTAGTGTGAAATAATTTTAGCAAATCTCTAGTGTATAATGGTGCATGTTCCATGTTCTTCAACCCATGACTAATCAAGGGCAAGGAAGGGTAACACTTGCATAGTGCAAGTGTAGTATTTTGCACATGAACTTTAGGCAATGAAGACTGCTTCATCATTAAGTGCAAAATTATGTGCATACAACAAAGTTAGCACACTTTACTATCAAGGTGTTATAACTCTCTGGCATTGTGTTTGCTAAACTGAATGAATTTTGAACCTTCCATGCTACTAGTACTTAGGTCTTAATATCTATTAGGCCTATCCAAGGTTATATGGCCTTGCATCCACAAGCGCTCCTAACGTGTATCACACACTTTTGGTATGAAAGAGAAAGCAAGAAGCTCACAGGAGTAACAGCAAACTACAGCAATTTTGGTGACCAGATTTACCAATGAACTGAAGGCAAAGACTGCTATAACTAATCGGCCAGTGCGAACATGTAATGCAAAGAGCATGTAGCCACTTATTTGGACGATCACAAAACCTGGTTCTGGCAGTTATTATTGCTGAATTGCTATTTACAGGTTCGTCATTTGCAAAATTAAAGCACGCCATGAAACATGTTACTATTAGGTGCTTCATTGAGCCAAACTATTGAGGTAGATTTAAATGTAAATGTAAGTATCACATGTGTACATCATGCCATTCATGAAATGACATCTGGCCTTTAAAAACACTTGTTGCAAAGCAATGTTTAATTATAGAACATGTATATTTATGTAGTCACTCAACTGGTTCTTGATTACAGTGTGAAAACAAATAAGGATTTTTTTCCCCTTTCAAGACAAACTGAAATATCTTGACCTTTCTTTGAAGTCCACTGTCAGTGAATTCGTTACTGTCACTCAGCTAGTCTTAAATCTATGTCAACCATTACTCTGTAATGTGGGTGTTTAAAGCAATAAATTAATCTTGATAACAGTGTTAAAAAAACTGAGGAGTAAGCAAACTCTCAGGTATGACATCTGGGGATATATCTAGGGTTATTCCAAGGGAGGAGTTAACAGCAGAGGTCAATGGAATAAATATGTTTACATTACATGTTTAATAAAATTAATATTAACAGGAACCAATGAGGCATTTTAATGGATGATTACTAAATATTGACTGTATAATAGAGTTGTATGCTTTGGATAAGAGATCGACTAAACACACAAGTACAGTATTAGCATATTGCGTATGTTACTGATGCAGTGCCTTGTTGCTAGCACAGAACAATCGTTGGCACAATGTTTAATAGCTAAATATGGTAACCTTTCGCTTTATTCTGGTGACATTAATGGTCATTTATTAGTATTACCTCGTAGAAAATTAAGGAAGAGAAACTTTAAAACCATATTCTAAGCTCTCAATTTGTTGTGTAATGAAATATTTTGTGGAAAACATCACAATAGGACATCATTAATATGACAGCATACATGTATGTTTTTACTCGTTGAATCTGAGTTTGGGTCTTGGTTTCATTTATTCACTTAATGCTGCTAAAATAAAGTAGTTTAGTTAACATGAGCTTATGGGAGGAAGGGAAAAGGGGGGGGGGTGTGGGGATGGTGGTGGGATGCCAGTGGAAGGTTCTGTTTCCTTATAAATTGCTTTATTAGAGTTAATATATATTCCTTCAGTTGTTTACTTCGTGTTCAAATTCCTCTTCTTTTCTTCTTTCTCTTTCTCTTATTTACAGGTTTACAGAGTCGTTAACTTCACTTTTTCTTCTTCGATGGATACGACACAGTGATCTACCAGAGCATACAGTACTCTATCCTCTCTATCAGAGCTGTCTATAAAGTCGTACCCCTGTGCTCGATAATGTATTGACATTCCGGCAATACCGTTTCACCTTGGGTCTCCACGATGTACGTCGTAAGTGAGGCGACTCCTACGTATATACAGCCGATCAACCCGGCTGTCTCCAAGGCAACGGTGGAGGCATTCACCGCCTCTTTCATCGTCCTCTACTCCTTGCTCTTTCTCCTCGTCTACGTTCAGCTCATCTTGGTCCTCTACTACCGGTACAAACGGCTCAGCTACCAAACAGTACTGCTATTCCTCTGTCTATTCTGGGCCGGCCTGAGGACCGTCCTCTTCTCCGTCTTCATCCAAGATGTCAACAAGGCCAGCGTCAAGCCTAATTCCATACAGCATTGGATGTTATATAGCTTCCCGGTGTGCCTGCAGTACATCATACTGTGCTTGCTCGTCCTATACTTTGCCCAGGTAAGTCGATAACATCCACGGGTGTGTGTGTTCAGTAGGTATCAGTTTATGTTCAAGTTGGTAAATGTTTCTAATAAATTATTAAATTAGTATCACCCTCCATCAGTTTGGAGATATACTGAAATTAAATTGTGGTATGATCCACATAAAGGGGAGTTTTTACTGGCCCCAAAGCAGACCTGTGTTCTATTCACCAATCATACACATCCCTCCTACACGACCTACAGTAATAATAATAATAATAATAAATTACATTTATATAGCGCTTAATACAGTACAAAGTGCTTTACAAAGTAGGAAAGAGACAAAGGAAACCAAGGGAGAAAATGAAACTAGGAATCAAACAGAAATGTTTTAAGTATACATATTGCTCATTCTAGGGTACCCTGCAACTTGTGTTTCCGTCAACCAAGTTTGCCCATTCGGACTTTTTAATCGAAGAGTAAGAACTGGTTGTCTGAGGGACAACTAGAAAAGAGTTCTGCAAAATTTGCCCTGCATTTGCTATTCATTTAATCCAAAGCAGAACTAACTGCTAGAATTGTTAAACCCTCTCAGAAGATAACTGAACAGAATGAATTGCATAATCAAATTTTCAGTATGTCCAACTGAACTTATGATAAAAAAAAATGTAGTAGTAAATTCAAAGGAAGTCAAGTCAGTCAGGCCTAAGTTATATACTTTACCACTTTGTTGTATTGTTCTTATGTATAGACGAAATAAATGAAAAAAATGAAAATATGATAAAAATACCCAAGACTGTTGGCAGACCGGAGCAATGATACAGAAAAACCACAATGACTAATTAATGGTATTGTACTTTTTGGCAGATTCAAATAGAGCCTGTTTACTTCTCAGAGCTACAGAATCACAATAGAATAAGACGGAATGTTTGTCTTTCCTTTATGTAACCCGGAAAACCTTTGGAATTGTTTTCCAAAAGTGATGAGTAATATTTTCTGTTATGGGTGGAAACATTTCTGTGTGACCTTGGGAAGTTCCGTAATCTCACTTTTGAATTGTTTGCTGAAAGCCTTGTTTACAAAATGAGGAAGCTACCCAACGTTGCAACTTTGGTTTGGTAATTTCCATCTGTCGGCCCTGCTAAAAATTACAAAACATAACTGGTATCTAACACAGGTTGGGATTTTACATGCAAAGAGAAAGTAGGCCTAGAGGAAACATGGCAAAACTACTACAAAACTTGTAAAGCACATTTGACATTAATGCTGCATTGAATTGTTCATCATTATTTGAGCTACAGGATATTGAGTTTTTGAAAAGTCAGTCACTATGAATTAAAATGTCACAAAATGTTCTTCAACTTCACACCATGTATTCTACATAATAATTGTGTTGATATGGCCTTTGAATTGGCTTGAATTTGGTGATTGAAATGTCGCAAGTATCCATGGTTACCGTAATTGTTCAAGGAATCCCACTATTGTGGTTTCCTTGACTACTAGCTCTTCTTTTTTATTTTCTTTAGTTCCAGTGCCTAACTTCAGTTATAGGGAATGTAATGAGATAACAGTCCAAGGGGGTTATAAACTTATCAAGTTGATTCAAAGTTGTTTCTCATGCCATTGAAAACACAAACATAACATAACATACAGTACAGTACAGTACACAAAAAGAACATGTGAAGTGCAGTTAGAAAACAGAAATACTGTTAACAAGGCTACTGTAGTGATCATAAAGAGACAAAACAAATAAAACAAGGAAAGAAAGACAACAAAAAAAACACTTCAGTTACACAAAGATAGTTGATGAGTTAGGCAAATGCAATTGTTTCAAATACCCTCAGAAAAAGATAAACAGTTGTTTTGATTTTTAGAGAGATGGAGAGAATGTTGGTGAGAGGAGAAGGGGGTGAGGGGGGTGGGGGGACTTTGGGGGGGAAAGTAGCTTGTTTAGTGTACAGGATGATATTAAAGGTCAAATTTAAATTATCATTGTTTTGTACATATGTTCCCATTACACAATAACTTCACAATAGACTGAGTAGATTTAGAATAATAACCAAGGTACAGTACAGTATATTAATGACAATTGTTATTTCCTCTTTCTTTAAGCCGATTTTGTTATCCTTGGGGATTCCCCATAATGGCTTCCTCGTACATACTGTATTATGAGTAGCAAAGTCTTTCCCTTGTAGCAGAAGTGGGGGTTTGCCCTCTGATGCATAATGTTGGTTGGATATTAGGGAAACTCACAGTATTTACATAAAACTATATGAATTCTCTCTCCCTATATTCATATATATATATCTATAAATAGATAGAGAGAGAGAGATTACTTCCGCAGTAAAAGGTGACAACAACTTCCTTTAGAAACTCAAACTGGGAAGTTATATTATGTTTGCCATTTGAACAAATGCAATTAACTGAACGGGTGTTTGAATCGAGTAAAGGTTTGCAGAGTAACGAATACGTTGATTCACTGACATTTAATAGTGAATTTGATTGTACGTAGTGAATTGTAAATTGTGAATGAACAGATTCAGTCCAACTACTCTACTGTGTATGGTTTTGCCTTGTCTCTATTACTATGAGACTTTATGGTCTGTACAACTTACAATGAATCAAATGCCTTTAATGTAGTACTGCATATAATTGCACTTTAATGATTAATTAGGATTAATATCATAATCATTTTCTACTTGCACTTCTTACAGTACCTTCTATGTGTTAATTACTAGTGCAAGGTTTTGTACTGGGGCTGTGAACTGTCATTATTTAGGTATTCTCTTTGCTTCTCTGAAGATGACCTCTCTCCAATGTACATATAAAAGTACCTACAGTAACCGACCCAATTAGTGAACATTTTAGAATTGCGCCCCTTATATGGCACTTCCATGCCACACCCCACTTTCATCTCATCTTCCATATACCCGACTTTCAGAGCCAAACTTACGTACCTTTTTCACCGACTTTTACATCCCAGAATCTTCACTCAAGTGGCTTAAGTTATAGGGATTGTCATTTGGACTCAGATATTTTATCCTTGACAAGCTTTATCTTCACCAATTCTGAAGAACAAATTAACTATCCTTCGAATTTTCCATATTTCAATTCTGAGATACTTATTCTATCATTGTTTCTTCTATCATTGTCCAAAATGTTATAATTATCTCACAGCTACTCAGACTTAAACATCAGTACCTAGTAACCATTCAGTACTAATTCCCAGATAATTTAGACTATTAGACACCTGCTATTAAAAGAAATCCCTCCTTCTCCATCCCTCCGCCCCTGCCTACCCCCTCTACACAGGAACCATAGTACTACTTTATGAGAACAATCAGAGAATTCAAAACTGCTATGCAAAAATTTTGAGCACTAAATTATTCCCTGTGAAGGACCAAATATGCTGCACTGTATGTATAGCACATTTGCTTTGTCCCTCTTTATAGCAAAAGGTCGTCATTATAATCCATAGTGGTTCAAAAATGAGCAAACGCGGCCGTAATTTAATAACTATTTCTTTAAGAGGATGAGTCAAACTATGAATTTTGCAGACTCACCTAATTTGATCCAGAAGTGACATTTACAACAATTTTTTCAGGAAAGAGTGAAATGTTCGTGTCCATATTAATTATTTTACTGTCAATGTTGCTTTTTCTCTTCCTCCCCCACGGATCTCTTACAGGTAGTCCTAAAGGCTAAGGTCAGGTTTGAACCGGACCAGTACCGCTGTTTCAAATGGTGGCTGCGCGTGGTGGTGCTAGCCCTCGTTCTTTTCTTCTTCATCGTCAATATCTCCAGTGCAATTATGATCTCCAAGGAAATGTATGCGGCCCACATAGTCCAGGCCAGGGTGGTCATCAATGGGTTGATGTTCACCTTCAGTAGTCTGGTGCTGTCTGGTTGCATCTGGAAAATATGGAGAATGACGTCGGCGAACGTTTTACTAGAGGCAAGGGTGAGTACCCCCTTTCGGTCTAGAAATTTGCTGTGCCTGAATTTGTAAAAAAAATGTAAAATGTGAGCATATTTATCTCAGGTGCCGTATTTTAGCCCCAATTATCAGTCCTCGGAGCAGTACTGTATGTCAACCAGACATTTAATAATCATCTCTGTAAGTATTAATATTCTTGTACAGGTTTGTGCACCCATAGTGCACTCATGGTTTTGCCCTGTTATTGGTTTTCAAGATATTCCCCTCTTAACAAAATGGAAATGTGATAACGTTGATGGAGTTAACTCCTCAGAGCGGGCTGTAAGAAAGGTAAAAGGTAAATGAGGAACTTTTTCCAAGGTTCCTGGTAAACTTGCATTCAATTCCTATGAACCACTTTTTGAAAATATGTAGAGTTGATATTGTCACAATTTGTACTGTAAGTGAACTTGAAGCAAGCATTTATGACTTCATCGTTGAACTCTGACAATAGGATGTTTCGTTTTGCTTAATTTTACTTTTTAACTCCTTGTATCGAACAGGGTTCCCAAATTTTTTTGTTTGTTAAAATTGTAAAAATGTGGTGATAATGCAGTATCACCATTTTTCATCTTGTAGAACATGTTTTTGTGACATAATTATGTCCTTCTCTCAGCTGAATGAAAAGGTAAAAGACACTGTTTATTTTCTTTCCGTAGGGTATATCAGTTTGCCAGGCATCTACAGCATGCGTCATCATTGTGATGGTGTTTGCAACCCGAGCAGTGTACAACATCATAGCCGTGAGCCCCAGGAGTAGCTGTCCAAAGTTTGGCTTTACGTGGCTCTATGTATCCGATGAGGTAATGAAAAAATAGCTCTCTACGTTTAAGTTAGTGAGGAGTGTTTGCATACACAGATGAAAGCAGTGTATGTACTTCTTGTCTAGCTGCATGTTAAACATCATGTACAAAGGATGTATTTCATAGATCTATTGTTATTCTGTACAAAGGTTACCCTTTTTGAATGATTGATATATATATACTGTAGCTCTGTTATCATAACCGATCTGAAGTCACTTGAACCGATTCATCTTTGAACTTTTTGTTTTGGATTCCTTGCCAGAGGCAAAAGGAATCTATGCGATGGTGATAGCGTGTGAGAGTGCGTGCGTGTATGTATGTGACACTTGCTCGTAAGCACGGTAACTCAAAAAGTTAACGGTGGATTAACTTCATACTTGGTATGTGGATCTGTCTTATTGAGTACAAGAAGCCTATTGTTTTTTGTGAAGTTCAATGGTCATTTTGGGTCAACAGCTCAGGTCAAAATCTGCAAACTTTGTGAACACGAAAACTCAACAGTACATCTCTGTTGAACTTCATACATGGTATACAGATTCAGCTTGTTGAGTACAAGAATCCTATTGAAATTGGTGGAGGTCAAAGGTCATTTGAGGTCAACATTTAAATGAGAGTCTGAAAATCTTATAAACATGATAACACAAGAAGTACATCTTTCTTGAAGTTAATACTTAGTATGTAGATCCAAGTTGGTGAGTGCCAGAATCCTATTGAAATTGGTAGAGGTCAAAGGTCACATGAGGTCAACAAGCATCAAAGCCTGAATACCGTTTAAACATGATAACTGCAAAATTAAAGCTACGATTAAGCTGTGAATTCTCCAATGCTATGAATTTCATTTGGTGAACATAGTTTGGTCGAATTCAGTTCAGGTTAGTCTTGTGAAGGGCTCTATAGGTCTTCAACAAAACAAACCTGGCATCCAGGTAATGAAATATGCTTCAGAGTTCATACTCTTGCTTTAAACATGCACTTAAACCCAATAAGGGGTTCTCCCTCTGAGCTTCAAGGGGTTATCTCAAATGGACACAAACTGGCTAAAGGGGTCAACAGGTTATCTCAAATGGTGATAAAAATTGGCCTTTTCTTGTAAAATATTTCACAGTATATAAACAATGTCATGTAATTCTTAACAACTATTTACCGGGTATTTGCTTGCTCAAAGTGGGTAAAACGTGTCTAAATATCACATAGGAAGACTTCTATCTGGATATTGAAACATTTTAGTTTAGAACTCTATACTGTAAAATCCTTATGAGCGAATGACATTGTTGATGCACACAAGGGATATTAACAAAGCTTTTCTGGTTCTCACTTAATTCTTGGACGAATTTAACTCGCTTGCTCTACATTAGTCAGATAATTACAGTATTTTGAATTTTGAGCAGATTGTTTGACAAGGAATCACAAAACTAACTGGCCTTCTGTGTCTGATATTCCCCCCACCCCCTCTTGACCGTGAGAGCTTTCACACTAGTTGTTCAAAAGCTGACATGCAGCAAAGGATCAGATCCCCTGCTCTAGATTTAGTGTCATTGATGAATTGTATGTATTGTACTGAGCCTACATTACCTATAAAAACAGACTCTTTCTAATTAGTGCAGTTGGAGGTTACTATTTTAATCATCTCCACAATTTCTTCATTTTTTTCAAAGGCTGATCTGGTGGAGGCACTCACAGACGTAAAGTTCATTCTGTTCGGTGTTATTCTTTTCATCTGGGAGTTCTTGCCAACGTTAGTGGTCGTCCTCTTCTTCAGAGTCAAATGCACATCTGGGGTAAGTTTACAAGGATGATGACGAAGTTAGGGCTGAATTTACTGTTGTCTATATATGTCATAGTATTTATATTTCATATCTACTTTGAGATTCAAGATATTTACGATTAAGGTACATGTTAGGGCTGAAGTTACTGTTGTGTTTATATGTCCTAGTTTATATTTCATATCTACTTTGAGATTCAAGATATTTACGTTTAAGGCACATGTTTGTAACTTCCGAACCTATCACTTTTATTGATTGTGACGTTAAACGGCTACAACTCCTCCTTGGGCCTAATTTGATATCTCTATCCATGTTTTCATAACTCGTACTGTATTTCTCGTGAAAAGAGCATTCTCACAACTTCACAGGGTAATAAAAAGAATGAATTCTAATGCAATAGATGTTATTCACAAATGTTTAAAGCATTGAAGAAACCTGCTAAACTAGGTGCGCCAAGTAGATCCTTGAATGTGTGAAGGGTCGCTCCATGTATAGCAGCAGGGAAAGTTGTTTCTCACGGTCTATATAAATAGTGGTCCGTACACGTTTGGGCCCGTGACCTGGTGTCTATCAGGAGGACAGGGCTTTGACCCACCAGACCCTCACCAAAGGAATTGATGCTCAGCATACATGAAAGCTATCTTGGACTATGATTTTGCTGTAAAGAGAAACGACTTAATGAATCTCAGTCGACAAGCTCGGAATTGCTGATTCTTTTCCCCAAACGTCTGCAAAAAATCCTGCAATCCTCTTCAAGTTTTTGTTTTTCACAAACCCACCCACGGTTTGCGGACTGTCGGTTCTATAGTAACACCTAAAATAATTTAACTTTCTGTGTAAAGTTCCCCTTTAATCACGTTATCGTAGTAAAAGATAAAAACAGACAGTTACTCCGAGAGTGAAGGTCCTCACCTTATAGGCTTTGATAATTTATAGTAAGATTCGTGAAATATATTGATAGGTCAAACAGAGTATGAAATCATATCAAAATGAAAAATCATTTTATCGCATAACGATCATTCCATTGTACCGTACGACAGCCATTTGTTTTGTTTTTGTGTGGTTTTACATTGATGTAGTAATTTTCCATTTCTTACATCCACCTATCGTAGATTATTATCATGCAATATTTGCATTGTCTTGCATCATTATATTCACTTTGTTTACAATAAAACATAACAAGCTTTCTTTATCACTAACGGTAAAAGAAAACATTCAGCCGATCTTCTTTCAGTTTCATTTTGTTACTGGTTGATTTTCCAGCATTAACTTCACTCCTCTTATGTATCTCCAAATCGACGTGTTCTCCCAAATCATATCTTTAGCATACCCCAAATTTAAAAAAAAAAAAAAAAAATTCAAGCTGGCCAGTGATTTCACTGTTCCTACTGTAAGATCTCCATCCCTGTGTGTCTACTGTTTCATCAAACTACCATCAAAGATTATTTTCTGGAATTTTTATTTTGGAACTATGAGATGTCCAAGAAAGTGTATCTTTGTATGTACAGTATTGTAATCTTTTTCCACTGATTTTTCTTTCATTTTTCACTTTTATTACAAAATGTCTGTCTCCTATCAGCAAAGAGGAGGATGATATCCCTTTTGCTATCTGTCCTCTTGTGCTAAACTGACCCAAATTCCAACAGCTTCCTGGTTACCAACATTTGAAATATAAACGTGTTATAAACGATTCATTTGTAGCAGCTCTTTGCATTATTCTTGAAGACTCAATAAATTGAGATATTCTTTAAAACAGACATTATAATATTATAATGCAGTTACATTGCTATGAACCTGTGAGGTTTGTTGTAATCAAATAGTGAAGGGGAATAAAATCTTCACTCTGCACTTTTCCACTCAAAAATATTCTTGGGTACCAAATTTTTAGAATGTAGTTGATCATTTGCTGATTCATGTTCATTTTGTAATAGGTTGTGGAAAGAGAGAGAGAATGGTGTGTTTGGGGGGAAGGGGGTAAGGGGGTGGGGTGTGAAGGGTAAACGAAAATGTAATCATTTCTTTGTACCCAGAGGGGTCATATCGTCTCCTCTTTTTTCATCACTAGAATGTTCCAGAGGTGAAAGGGAGGGGCAAAGTTTCTCACAGAGCTTACTTTTTCGATGATCCAAGACGCTATGACAGTGACGAAGATTTAAGTAGACCGACTAATGCCATCCCAAGAGAGTATGTATTTAATGTTTTCCCCCTGCTTTGATGGAGGGGGTGGGGGGTGGTTGGGGGTTGCTCTTTACACATTAGATAAGATATATTTAAAAAGATTGCCAGTAGGCTAGTTGGTATATATACAGTGTTTAAATGAAAGACCTGTGTTCTTCTGTACTGTATGCATATGAAGGACCATGGAAGACATGATATAACAGAATAGGTAAATAGTTGTTCATGAAAGACATATAAATTGCATCACAAAGGTTAAAGATAATTGGGTAATAGAAATAGTCTTTGATGGCATCTTTTTCTTCCTGTTAGGAAACCACTACCTCTTAGAAATGGCACAGAACATGAACAGACAGACATCCTGTTTGAGAAACACATTTAGTTTAGTTGTCGTGAAGTGCATAAGAGAATTTGTTAGTTTAATGAATAATTGTAAATAACCATGTGGGGAGATTTGTGAAGAAATGGAATGCCTCTTTTGAAAAAAAAAATATATATATAAAGAAGAAGAAGGCTTGTAGCACAATTATTGATTTCTTTCAAACAGAGCGCTTATTTTTTATACCGTTAGGAATGTGGCCGAGGGAACCAGACCATGTAACGATTTTCGTCATTGTGTCATAAAATAATTTGATATTTCATTTTAGTATATAATAATCTTGTTTGTTTCTCACTCCATTCCTCCGTTAGCCATAACCAGGATATTCCATCCTTAGGATCGACTCCGTTGAATTCCTCGTCGATTCATGCCGGCTACGGGGCGCTGGTTAGGAGTAGCAGCTACACATCCGGTAACAACGTACCAGGGACCACACCACCGATGCTGTTTGCGGGCAATGTATCCTTAGGAGGTTACCAGAGGGCAGGGAATGGCGTGTTTGATTGAGCAGTGTCCTATGTGAAAGGTTAAATGTATCATTGGGAGGTCACCAGAGGGCAGGGAATGGTGTTGTTGATTGAGCAGTGTCCTATGTGAATGGTAAAATGTATCGTTGGGAGGTTACCAGAGGGCAGGGAATGGTGTGTTTGATTGAGCAGTGTCCTATGTGAAAGGTTAAATGTACCATTAGGAGGTTACCAGAGGGCAGGGAATGGCGTGTTTGATTGAGCAGTGTCCTATGTGAATAGTAAAATGTATCATTGGTAGGTTACCAGAGGGCAGGGAATGGTGTGTTTGATTGAGCAGTGTCCTATGTGTATGGTAAAATGTATCATTGGTAGGTTACCAGAGGGCAGAGAATGGCGTGTTTGATTGAGCAGTGTCCTATGTGAATGGAAAAATGTATCCTTAGGAGGTTACCAGAGGGCAGGAAAAGGCGTGTTTGATTGAGCAGTGTCCTATGTGAAAGGTAATATGTACCATTAGGAGGTTACCAGAGGGCAGGGAATGGCATGCCTGATTGAGCAGTGTCCTATGTGAAATGGTAAAATGTATCGTTAGGAGGTTACCAGAGGGTAGGGAATGGCGTGTTTGATTGAGCAGTAACCTATGTGAATAGTAAATGAAGTAAGTACTTTCTTACACTAAGAGTTTAATATTTAAATGGACAATATAGAGAATGACAAAAGCATAGCAATTGATTCAACAAGAGATTTATAATATAATATAATATAATTTTTTTAATTTTTTTTTTTTTTTTTTTGGTTATTAATTTTCATGCCCTTCCTACCATATTAAGTGTGCTTTCCTATGCAGGTTTAACAGGTTTCTTTTATACTTCAGTTAAACACCTTAGAACAAATTAAACAAGGATTTTTTTTTATTTCATTTTTCTTTGGCATTTGTTAATATTGAAAATTCATTAAGATATTAATTTGATCAAAAGTTTATTCAAGACAAAATTGTAGTAGAATGACCACTACCGTTAGTCGCTCATATAGTAACAACCATCAATAGTGGCCGCAAATTTCAACTTAACCAAAACTTGCTTAAAAGTTGTAAAAATTCTTGTCTGGAGGCTTATGGTCATTCAAATTTGTTCCCAGGCATTAAAAACAGACAAATTTCTCATAGGAAGGAAAATATGTTTTAGAGGGTGGGGGAAAAAAAAATTGCTTTTTGAGCGTTCCTTGTCTTATTTCATATTTGAGTTTACTACGCATGAGTATCATTTTTGTAATGAAAATTATGTTTTTTTTTATTAAAAGAGGATGCAATGAAGAAACAATTTAATCTTCCACAGGGAAAGAAGGGGTTTGTAAATCTAAATCTCCTGATATCGAAAAGTAAGACTTCGGACACAAAAAAATAATTTGTAATGTTATAACCGTTAAAAATCAATTAAATCAGTGCAGGTTGTATTTTTTGTACCAATTTTAGTATTTGAGAAATGATTCTGTAAACATCTGAGACTCTTCTATGAAAGTGGCTGGATTACTCAGTCTAACACTCAGACCATCAGGTCAGTTCCTGAGATGCAACACAAAACTTCAATGGGGAATAACATTAGACTTTTATGGCCCGAAAATAATATGCGTATGTTTATGTATAAATATCAATTAGATATTTGAATGGCTATTAGTGGTGTTTCGATAGCACCCAAGGGTCCTCTGATGTTTATATGAAAAGAAAAAAAAGGAACATATTTCGGCAGTAAACTTATAACATATTGGATGATCATGAACCATTTAGGCCTACACAGAGGAGCTGATATCATCATTATATTAAAAGAATGGGCCAGACAATTTTCATTATATTCTCAAAAAATACATAATAATAAAAAATAACACGTCAACAAATCTCAATCTGTATTGCGTCTTCTTGAAGAGATGA